>JANHGN010020773.1:0-24964 GCA_024605025.1 Megaceryle maxima | reverse complement strand
ATCTTTTTTTTTTTTTTTTTTAGGGCCAGAACTTTAAACTTGTATTCAAAATAGAATCTTTAAAATCTCTGAAAGTTTATTTGAGAGCCTCTTACAAATATTGTATTTTCTGATGTATATTCTTACTTATGGAAGAATGTATTCACAGCTTTTAATCATCTCATGTATCTTAAAGCTTAATTAAAATCTATAAATTTCATCTTGTTAATAAATATTACTACTTTGAAAAATAAATTTTAAGCATTTAAGGGGAAAATTCTGTAGCAATTACTTAATCCCAGTACCTCAATTTTTCAGGTATCTAAGCATGTAACTGCCTCAGATATGTGCTTATTGCCTTGTAGCATGAAGACCTGAGTCTAAACTGTGATGTTTTGCCTTCGATTTTGCTTAAGATTTAGGGTGTCACTCTGCATTCTTAAATGCAGAATGATTTTGCCACTCATGCTGTTGTGAACAAACCTTGTATGTGTGGCCCCTTGGTAGTTATTGGCAGGTTGTTGTCTAGATTCTGTAGGCATCTGTGTGGTATCAGAGCTAATTTTGTCTCTGTAAAAGTCAGGAATGGCACGCACCGAGTTGTTTTGCAGCACATCATTCCAGTTCCTCCTTCCATACTTGATTATCCCTTGGTTTTGCAGTATCCTTTTGCTGTAGTACAAAACATAATGGTTGCAGCAACAGTAGGCACCATGACTGACCTAGTGAAGGTATGCAGCAGCTTTCCTGTAGACTTGTTCTACTGCAGTTTTGCATGTTTGTTGAAGTACCAGCAAAGGCTGTTATTTCCCTTCAACTTCCATAATTTCAGGGTGTGTTTCTATATTAAGCATTGAACATGTAAGCGTGTTGATGTTTAGTTTTATAAAAAGCTAAGGGAGCTCATTTTTTGATCAATTTGAGCTTCAGTGTTTTCCACGCAGGTCACTTTGAGTGCTGAAATCAGTATTTGAGATTGCAGCACTGATAACTGAAACATTTTACAGAAGTCTACAGGTAGTAAATGTGACATATATAATTAGAGTGCCAGACCAAAACTGAAATGTGACATTCTTCACTGTGACTTCAAACTTGTAGCTTTCTAAATAAAATTTAAAAAATAAAATAAAAACTACTGCGCCTTAAACCAGTAACTGAATACAGTTGGACTTCTGTAGCCTTATATTTGATTTTTGAAGTTGACCAAAAATATTTGTGTGGGTCATACTGAAACTTGTTTTGGAGAAAATATTTTTAAAAAGCTATTTTGACCCCTTTTTACTACACTTAGAGAAATGAGAATTTGTGACAAGTACGGTATATTTGTGGTTTGGCATCATACCAGCCAAAGTCAGAAAGCTTTAGCTGACCTTAATTTCTCAACTCTTTCTATTTGACAAAGAAAGAAAAATAAGGAAACAAAACTAGTCTCAGATATCTGTCTCATCTTTAAAGTCTGTGTATCAAATTATTTGTAAAAATTGTCTTCATTAGTTTCTTCAAAAGAAAGAAAAATCATCTAATTGTACTTTAAGCAAAACATTGTATTTAAACCATTGAGTATCAATATCTATTCCCGTGTAAGAAGAAAACTAGACAGGGTTGGGGTTTCTTGTTGTGTTAAAGCTTCAGGAGTTTTGAATAATGAATTTAACTTTTCCTAAAAGTATTCGTACACAAAACCCTGAAAGTTGTTGGGGTTTTTGTTGTTGTGTTGGGGTTTTTTTTTTGGTGTGGGGTGACCGCTTTTATATATTCTGTTCTTCACAGTTCATTAAAACCAGAAATAGTGAAGATCCTAGTATCTTGTTTTGATAGAGCAGAAGGATTATTTATGTTTTGGTTTTTGGTTTTGGTTTTGTTTTGGTTTGGTTTTTTAATATGAAGAGCTCAGGAAAAGCCACTGTTGCTTTCCTTATGCATCTCTACAGGATTTTTTTGTATGGTTTGAACCCTCCCCCCAGATTGTGACTTGCTCCCCCCTCCTCCCTGGTATGAGCACTGTGTAACACTGAATCTTGACTAAAGATGCCATGTCAAAGCTTATTGGTGGATTGTGGATATTTAGGTATGCACACAAAATGACTGCCTGTCAGCTGATCACAGTAATTCTTTGAAGCAATACAAATCAAAGTTATTAGCCTTCTTTTATCGAGAACTAACGTGAACCTGGCTGCCACAATGCTGCTGATGCTGTGGCACAGCAGATAACATGCAATATTTGTGACTTCCCTGCTACTTCCTTCTGTATGCTAGTTTAGGACTTTTAAAACTCTTGTGCCAGTCACCAAACTTGCTCTGCTTTCTCTTGTGATGATGTTGTTTCAGTAATCCTAGCCAGTGTTGATATCCTAGCAACAGAATATCCTGATATTAAAACCATTATGAGGTCAGAACTACTTTTAAAGTCCTCTATATCTGATGATTAGTCTAGAAAAACTGTGTAACCTAGGCCTAGTAACTTGATTCTCTGCTTACATTTTAATTGTTTTTCCAAGCACAATGATACAATAATGTTGGCCTGTTTTGGTAATTGAGTGGGGAGGAGGGGGGGCTGTTGTTTGTTTGGTTTTAAGATGACTTAAAACTCTGAAGAACGCTGATGTAATTTTGGAGAAATATCTCCCTTCATGAGCAACCTGTCTTAAATGTTTTTAACTCTTCCTCAGTTTTCAGTTCTTCTACAGCTTGTGTAAATCTGGTGTTGTAGGTGGTGCAAACTTTTAATAGTTACAGGTTTCTAGAGACGCTGACAGGGTCTTACCTATAAATATTTGAATAATGCTATAATAAATTATTGTGCTTATTCAAATGCTTCTAAATGAATTCTCAGATACAAGTCAATGCAATGTGTGATAAGCTTTGGCAAAGTCCCTGTCTTGTGAGATGCTGAGAAAACCCTGGAGAATAGATATCTTAAGCTAGGTTGAAATTGCAGAAAACTGAAATCTCAATCTTTGGAAACTGTGCTTTTAGATACTGGTACATTTTTGTTGAAGTTTAGGGCAACTTGAGTGGGAGCTCAAAAAGTGTCACTTACCTGTCATACTTTGTAGGATGTTGTCAATGTTACCTCTACTTCTGTTGCACAAAGATTCTGATGAGTGTTGTGATGAAAGTTGCTCTTTAGTGTTTGCTCAGGTGCTCACGTGGAGCAGTTCGGTGCTTTTCCTTCTAACTTGTAACACTTGGGATTCTAAGCAGAAAATAAAAATGGTGAACAAAAGAATTGTGATGAGAGCAATCTTTAGGTAACAGACACTTTTCAGATCTCAAGTAGAATACAATAAAGATCATACCTGATGAAGCTCGTCTCAATGTCTTAACTCATGTACCTTGGACTGTTAAACCTGCCTTGTTATCACAAGTGGGAAATGCAATAAAATGGAAAATGTTTGGTGAATAATATAGTGTATGGAGAGCATTCCAGTGCTTAAATTTGGCTGAATTAGAAAGGCAGCACACTGACATCTGGCTTTTGTTAAACTAGCTATTGTTTTCAAAGGAAGATGCAATTTTGTCCAATCACTGTAATTAGACTAATAGTATTTTAATATGGACATGTTTGGCTTGTATTCGACTTCCACTGAAGGAAAGAGCTATAATGAAATTTATCTTTCCAACACACCAAAAACCACACATGAAAATGAGCAGTAAGTCTTAAGCAGACTTTTTAGCTCAAACAGTTTCTCACTTTTAGCTCAGGAAGCAACAATACAAGTTTATAGGGATTTTTTTTTATCTATTTTTTTAAGACAGCTAGTTGAATCTCTTCTGTACCTCATAGCACATACTTCATCAGTCAACCTAATTACCTTAATTCCTACAGTAATAAAACTTGTTTCAAATTTACAGATTATTTTGGTATTTACTAGTTGAATATACTGCATATCCTCCATTTCTTTCTAAATAAAGAACTGGGGAGGGATGGAGAAGGGTGGTGGGAAGAGAAGGAAGAAAACTGCCTGCTGTTCTGGCCTTTTTTTCTCTGGTTATTGTTTTGGTTTGGCTTGGGTTGGGGTTTCTTTTTGTTTTGGTTTGAGGTGTTTTGTGGGGTTTTTTTTGTTGGTTTTCATTTGTTTGGGTTTGTTTGTTTTGTTTTTTTGTTTTGCTTGGGGGTTTTTTTTGTTTGTTTTGTTTTAGCTAAATGAGGAACTAAAGTCTAATCTCATACTGTAAATCAGACCTCTTATCCTTCCTGTCATTTCCACTAGAGGAACGTATTTCTACTTCTGGTTGATTTAAAAGGTACATTATGCACAACATTAAACTAGAAATAAGTATCTATCTAGAAAATCAACAAAGTTTCCTTACACTGGGGCCTGCCTTTTTACAAGTTCTTCTGTTGCTACTGCTGTTCTGGTTCTTGATGAGTCTGCTATCTGGAAGTTGTCTATTATGAAAAGTAATTGATGGGGTTTGATGGATTTTGTTTTTAATGTGTGCAATTTATTTTTAATTTTTAAAATTTTATTCTGAGCCTGTAGAATAATATACAAACTGGATTAGTGACATGTGGCTTTATATGTTACCGCAGTCATGAAAATAACACCACCACAATTTTGTTTACTATGTTGTTAACGATACTTGGTTGTTCACCATTTTCCCTGTCTGGAAGTGTGGTGTTAAGGTTTGTTTTGCTTTCCAAATTTAAACTAAAGAAAGATGTAAAACTTGTATGCAGAATTAAACATCTGTAATATGGAGTGAGATAATGGCAAGAAATCTTTTGGTTTAATACGTCTATTTAGTTAGTATCACATAAAATATGCCTCTAAAGTATCATCTAAATAATGGAGAAAAGTGTATAATGAAATAATAAGGAAAAAAAGAAAAAAAAAAAAAAAATGAGCAGCTTTGAGATGAAGAATGCTATGAAATAAGGCCAAGGTAAATTAGCATAGTCCTTGTAGTCTTTGTCTTGGTTTCTAGTCTGACAGGAGGATATTGACTGCCGATAAAATCAGGGTGGGAAAGCAACACTTCCGTTAAAATGTTATGATTTTCGATCTTGAAACAGACCTTACTTTCTCTCTCTCTGGCATCAAGAAAATGATCCATATCTTGTCTTGCTTGAAAACCATTCAGCCAGCTGTAATTATCTGTTAGTCACCTTTCTAGAGATATGGCTAATTACTTTTAATTAAAAAGTAATATTTTGATACAGCTCTGCTATCTCTGCTGGGAATTCTTTTAAACTTATTATATGCTTACCTCCAATTCTCTGCAATACAGCTTAGGGAGGAGGAATTTGCTCTGCACTTTTCAATAGCAACAGGTCTTAAGAGTATTAAGGATGAAATTCTCAAGAGTCTTTATGTCATGGATGGAAATGGAATCATTACTGTATTTTTGAACTCCTGCTAACGTCACTGACACCCACCTACAGTCCACTAGAAATATAAGTGCAGAGATCAGTTTGTTCACAGATTACAAGGAGGCTAACCAAGAAGGGGCAAGAGAGAACTAAATTCACTGGTAAGCTTTATCTTAAAGAACGTGAAAGAGAATTATTTCTTCGGTTTTGTTTTTGGTTTTTTCCTTGAGTCAAGTTATGAAATGGGTCTCTAGTATATTATACCAGGCTGTATTATTATTGCACATATTAATATATGTAGTACACTTTCCTTTCATGCAGTTCTAAAAATTGAGCTCTCTGCATCTGAAGCCATGTTTTTGGATTCTCTTGCGAGCATACAAAGATCTGATGCTGTAACTATGAAGCCAATGAAAATGGCTGTATGTAATAACAAATGTAAATTTACAAATGTAAATATTTGGTGTTAAATATCATATATAGTCCCTCTCAAAAAGAGAATCCAGAATCTAGAAATAACATTGGTATGGGAAACACTTCTTTAGAATAATTTCTTCTTCCTGGTACATTAGTACTATTCAGCACTCCTAGTACACGAGAATAGTATTAGTACTAGAACTAGTACTAGGAGAACAAATGAAAAGTTGATAGCACGCATATGTCAACTGCAATATGCAGATTTTCCTTGCCATGGATAAGTTATTTTCAGCGCTCCACTAGGTTGTCATGCTTGCTCTATCTGTTACTCGTGACAGCTCTGTAGGAGGATGGTTCATTGTCCTCCTTGCAGAGAGTCTGTTCATCTCTTCAACATGTGGAAAGTGATGCTCCTGGGTCTATATACAATACTGGCTGTGAGAGGATTGGCAAAGAGTGCTCCTTTTCGACCAGAAGAAAAATGGAAACCTCTAGATAACCCTAGAAACAGAGACCTGGTAAGAAAACACTACAATACAGATAGCCCAAATTTTGGGGGTGTTTTTTTTTTGCTTTGGGGTTGGGGTGGATTTTTTTTTTTTTTTTTTTTTTCCCCCATTATGAGAATTTTTATCCTCCAAATTTAAAGGTAAGAGGGACCCATTGAATGTACTGTGTGTAATTGTGCACTTTGTATAGTCAATAACCACAACTGGATGAGCATTCTTCAGTCAAGATGTACCTCTTAACTGAAGAGACATTCTCAGTGTGTAGTAGTGATAAAAGTTCCTTATATCGCCATCCAGCATCTGGTTTAATGATACAACCACTCATTTTATGAAACAGAAGAGGAATGATTATTATGTTTCTCTCAAATGTAGTCCTTTTGTCTCACCTTCTAGAAGTACAAGTAAGTTTGCATCTGACACATTGTCATGAATACTGGCTCAAGATCTGAAAATTAATTACAGCTAAAAAAATACTATTAAGGGAATATTTGCAAGATCTTACAAGGAATTTATGAAGGAAAAGCAAATCAGTTTCCCACAAATTTTCTTCACTGTTTTAAGAAGCATTAATTTCCACTCTTAAGCAACCTAAATAGCCCAATCAAATCAATTGCCCAATGTTGCTAACTCTTGGAGAAATTTCTCTTGAAGAAATATGTAATAGAACTGTACTGTTTGCCTTCGGCAAGGGTTTTCCTGTGCCAGTCTTATAAGGGATGCAGTTTGAATCCTCTGTGGTCCGTAGGGGAGCACAGATGATCAGTAACCAGTGATCTTTGGGCTTCTAAGTTGTACGAGCAATGGTCAGAGTGGATATGTCCGAGTTATATTGCCTGTATTGTACCAGTTTATGATCAAAACAGAAGATTTAATTCCACATAGGAACAATATTACCTCTACTTTGTGTCAGTAGAAATAATTAATCTCTGCTAGGCATGCTCTGTTTTCACATATGAAATATGTTCAGTTTTTCAGAACGCTCCAGGCTTATTTTTCGGGCAGGGGGCTTGATCTCAGAAAGTTCCCAGCTACTTTCAGTATGAACAATGAAGGACCAAGGCCTGTCATGTTCTACTCAGATCCTATTGCTTCTGCATTTGCAGATTATAAAGAAAGGAAAAATTCTTTTCCACATTATTTCAGAGGCTGAAAGATGCTGCTGACCAAGGTAAAAGAGGGTGCCTTTTCCTCTAATGTTGTTACATGTAACCAAGTACAAGATTTGGATTCAAGTGATTCTCATTTCTGTCTGAAGTATAAAAACAACAACTTTTTTCACAGGAAATTAAAAATGTAGCACCTTAACTTTTGTTAGAAGTTGGTTTAAAATTGTTGAGGTAGAGATTTAGGAGGTATTTACTACTTTGGTAAAATAACACGTGGTGCTTGTGCAGACTTATATAGACCCCACTTTTACTTTTCTTCTTATCCTTTTTTTTTTTTCATGTGGAGAATTCTGCAAATGTACAGATAATAGAGAATCCGGGTTCTATTTAAGGAATTCATATCAATAAAATTACAAATTGAGACTAATGGTTTCCTATGATATATACATATTAAGAAAGTTAATTTAGACATAAGTTATGGTACTAACAAATGATGCATTGTCTTTTACCTCTTTGTCCATTCAAGCTGCTTTCCTTATTTCTACCACTAAAATAGAAAGTTCAGTAAAAGGTTTGCCAACTTATTCACATTTTTTCATAAATAAGAAGTAAAACTGAAGTGAGTCAAGCTTGCATTATTAAATCCAACCTCAGTTTATAGTAGGTACTGCTCAGCTGTTTTATCTGTGTATAACCATAGTCTGTAACGGTTAAATCCTTTCATACTTCGAGTCAGTGAATACTGGTAGTTCCAATGAAAGGTAAATAGCTGTTTTCTTCCATTTTACAAGTAGGTGAAGATTTCGGTGCATTTTGAATCTAAACATTTTGGTGACTTACCTAATATCTTAAAGAGATTAATTTTTTAGTTTAGGAGTTTTAGCTTTGTCCAGGTCTCTGGTTGCTTAAGCATATCTCTTGTAATAGAAAGCAAAGCTTTGCTATTCCTGTTATCATGAATCATAATGAATACTGCACTCAATTTTTAATTTCCTTTTGCCACATTTTTGTGTCCAGGGAAAAAATAATTACAACACACAGTGAGTATTGTGCATCAGTAACTGAGAAGGGATGCTATAGCTCTACTCTAGTGAGAAAATTAATGGTGGAAGTAATTTGTCCTGCATCATTCAGGATGATCTTGGTAGTTCTAAGTGTTCAGAACTGTTTTCTGGAAGTAGAGGTCTACTGTAGTTACTTGGGCTTTCTTGGTTGGTGTTACCAGGTCATGGTGTGGATTGCACCCTCGTTGCATACAAGTATTTCTGCATTTGTCTCACTTTTTTTTTTTTTTTATTCTCTCTTTTTTTTCAGGCATTAACTGCTGAACTTCATGTGAAGTGGTAACCTTTACATCAAAATATTACTGCTTTGGCTTTTTAACAGTTACCTGACAATGTTAAATTTTTCTCGCTATCAGTTTTCACCTATGGAATCTGATGTCATGCTTTTAATTAGCACAGTGGCTGTCTCTTGACAAATGTTTCATGTTTGGCTACTCTAGTTTGCGTAGCAGAATTGTGTTTGTTTCTGAATAAACAAGGAGTGCAATGGAGTGCTTTTCACTACCCCTAAGTGTCTTTGTGGGAAATTGGTAAATAAATGTTACCTTTCAGTTTATTAGCACTAGACATTGTAAGATGGTTTGCAGCAATTTTCTAGATATTCTTTTACTGGAAAAGTTCCAGTTTGTTGGGAGATAGAAGCAAAGGGAGCAATTCCTGTCCGGGCAGAGACACGGGCCCCAGAGGCCCCATGGCTTCTTCTCCTGCTAACCCCCTTTCTCAGCATGCCCCAGTCAGTAAGCCATCTGCACTATAACTAATACGTATATATGAAGTTAAATAACACCAACAACAAAACAAAACAAACAAACAAAAAAAACCCCCAAGCAAACAAAAAAAAACCAAAACCCCAACAAACCCAAACCAAAAAAACCAGCAACCTTCTTCTATAAAGATACCGGTCCTCTCTGGGGAAATGGAAGATCATCTACCCCTACCCTGAGGCCGCTGGCAGAGGCCCTTTCCTCACGCCCCGGGCCCGTATGCCGCTGGCCCCTCCGAGGCGGCGAGCGCCTGCGGCCGCGGATGCCCCTCCGCTCCCGGGGGGCCGGGCGGCCCGCGCCGCCCCAGCGGCCGCTGCGGCGCGGAACTCGCGAGTGAGGGCGCGACGTGACGCGGGCGCCAAAACGGGACGGACCCGCGTCCGTTCCTGAACAAGGTTCCGGTACATCGGCTGCCGGCGCGATGTCGGGGTTCAGCCCGGAGTTGATCGATTACCTGGAGGGAAAGATCTCCTTCGAGGAGTTCGAGCGCCGCCGAGAGGAGCGTAAGAGCCGCGAGAAGGTGAGTCTGTCCCGCCGGGCGGCCCGCTTCCCTCCCTTCACGGCAGCACCTGGCAGGGCTCGGACCCCTCCGGGAGCAGCGTGGCTTCCTCCCTTCTTAGTGGGGGGGGGACTTACGTTAAGTGCTGCTGCGCTCAGCTACTGATGACTGTGTTCAGCTATTCCTTATGCCTACATCATTGGTAATTTCTGTGCAGAATATGTAAGAAGCTGAGTAAAATTTGTAAGGGTCACTGGGCAGCAGCCGGGCAATTTGTTCAGGGGAACACACGCTTTTCAGAAGCGCAGAATGTGGCACTGGTTCATGGCAGTGCGGCTTGAGTCCCTGGCTTGGCAGGAGTGGCAGTTACCTTCAGGCATCGTAGTTCGTTACTTCTTCAGGCCGGAGCAACGAGCAGAAGCAGAGTTTGGTATAAAAACATCCAGTGTATATTGCTACTGCTCGCCCACAACCTTTTGTTTGAGACCTAGGGAATGCTCTTCTCCGTGAGGTCCAATGATTTAAGTCAAGGGGCAACGGGTGCAAGATAGAAGGTTGCATGTAAATGTACAAGAAACTTTTTTCACAGTGAGGGTGACAGAGCACTGAACAGGCTGCCCAGGGAGGTTGTAGAGTCTCCTTCTCTGGAGACATTCAAAAGCCACCTAAATGTGTTCCTGTGTGACCTGATCTAGGTGATCCTGCTCTGGTAGGGGGGGTTGGACTGGATGATCTTTTGAGGTCCCATCCAACCCCTAACATTCTGTTACTCCACGAAAAGATCCAGTTTAACTCCTTTTGGTAATCCCTGTGGCTTTGTGGCAGCTATAAATACAGGGAGAGACAGCCTTGTGTTTAAAAGTAGATGGAGGTGTTATGAGAAACTCTGTATGCTTGATTGGAGTGTTGTAGTTAACTTAAACATTGCTGTCTCTATATCAAAATGCAACTGAATTTCTGTATTTCATCAGCTTCAGAGACCAAATTCTGCGGGACTTGGCTGTCATGGGAAAACAAATGGTATTCTTAGGCAGCCTTCTTACTGGATTAATAAGTGCTATTTTGATGTTTCATTTTGTGTTTAAAAAGTCAGGCTTCTAAAGGATATGTCATATGCTTTTAACTTTTTTTTTTTTTTAATACAGTCAACCATGTCATTTTACCTCACTGTAATGTCAAATAAGCCTAGTAAGTAACAAGTAAGTAAGTAATAAGTCTAGTCTCTTCAGTAAAAAGTAGTGTGAACAGTCACCATTTGAGTCACCTAATATTGATGAGAATATAAATGTCCTGAAAGCAAGTAATGCTGGGTTTTGTTCATTTACAACTATAGAGCTTATTCCACTTGTTTTATTAGCAGTGCAAAAGCTGGACACCTGTGGTCTAAATGCTAATTGCAAATGTTAGGGGAAATAGGAGCGAGTCCTGTTATAAAGCTGGTAACTACTATTGTTGGTGTGCATAGGATGGCGAAAATGCATCTGCTGAGGAAAATGCTGAAGATGTAGAGGCTCCATCTTCATCCAGAAAAGCATCTGGAAAATCCCAAAATCAGGATGAAACCGATGGTAAATGTTAATATAATAATTTAAGTGATAAATGTTTTGAAAAGGCTATTGAAAGAATTTGTTCTTTGAGAGCTGGCCTTTTATAAATGTCTGTCTGCTGCTTTTGAGCTTTTGAGGCATTTTGGGTATTGACGCACGTTGTTAGAATGTGTATCCTTTGTAGGATGTTCTGAATCATAGCCACATTTATCTTTGTTTGGTGCTTTTTAAGAGGCTGGATCTGGTCAATTTGCCATCTTTTTTTCTTGGAAACCCTTCATTTTTCCCTTTCTGGCTTCTTAACCACATGGTCTCAGTTGTTTACTCTCTTTATAATGATAAGCAATTTTAAGTTTTAAACTTACCTCAAAAAGTCTTCTGTCTATTTTCTTTTGGCTTTTTTGTCATTCATCTCTTTGATAGTCTTTTGCTGAGACATTGAATGTTTCAGAGTATTTGATTCTACTTTGTGAGTGTTGCTGCCTTCCCTTATCATCCAAAGTGATAACACCTCTTCAACAGCTGTGTTCCATGCACCAGCTGGGGAACATTCTTGTGGAACTGATGATGCTGTGAGATAGCAAAGTGCAAATTTTAGTCTTTTTGTGTTGGTTCTTGGAGTTGTCTTGTTGTTTTCACTGCAAATTCTCATCATTCTGTTTGAACATTACATAGTTTGATATTTTGCATAGATGTAGACTTTTCGGTAGCTATAACCCTAGGTTAAGTTAGAATTTTGTAGTTAATAATTGTGAACATTTTTGAAATAATATACTTGAAGCATATTTATTTTGGATATGTAGCATCATATTATTTATTATAAAGAGTTTTATTGTTTCTTTTTCTGGAGAAATGTGAATAATCTGGATTTTGCATTTACACATGTTAAAAGGTACTTAACTATCATGAGTGGAATGGTCAGAAGATTCTGTTTTCAATTACTTCTAAAAATTGGTTGCTCCATTATTGTTTAGTGTAATTGTCTGCTCACTTAACCTCTTCAGCTGGAAAGCTTTATTCCATCCAACCAGTTCAGTGCTTGAAAATTGCTTAATATGCTTCTCTTGTATGGATTGAGAGAAATATTGAGTGAACTGTTGCTTCATTCTTTGTGCTCTTCCATGCTTTCATTTCAAATATCCAAAAAATGTTAGAGGCTGGGGTATATTAAGCATATAATAATAATATAGTATAATAATGCAGAGTTCCAAAACCAAAGAGGTTGTTAATAATATTTCTGCAGGCCTTTTTTGTATAGAATAGCCCTTTCAAGTGGTCTTCTAATTATGAAGAATTCAGTTTTCTCTGCATTTGTCCTCATCAGCAGTGTATACCCTTGATTATATCATAAACTTTTTTTGCTTCTTTCGCAACCAGGAGAAACTTCAGATGGTGTCAGTAAATCTGTTCATCGGGTCTTCGCGTCCATGCTTGGCGAAAACGAAGAGGAGGAAGAGGATGAAGAGGAAGAGGAGGAGGAAGAAGAAACTACTGAGCAACCCACAGCTGGTGATGTTTTTGTGTTGGAGATGGTACTTAATCGAGAGACCAAGAAAATGATGAAAGCAAGTATTTAAACTTTGATGTAACTTAACCTGTCTCTCCTGAAGTATAGTGCATAAATGCCAGTTGGTGTGATTTTGGCTATGTGCTGAGAAACTTGCCTGAAAATAATTTCATGTAGGATACTTCTGTTTATGTTGATGTCACCTGTCTTTATGTTTTTAAAAATTACTGTAATTACTGTTTGAAAACTTTCAACAGTAATGAAGTGAGTTTTTCCAGTGTCTGGGCTATGTTTTAATTAGATATCAGAGTTACTCTGTCAGTTATGAAAATTAACATATATTTTGCTCAGTCATTTTCATATCACCATGGTAAATATGGTGTTTATCACCATGATAAACACCGTAAGTAAGGTGTTGTTTTTGTTGTGTTAAGCACAAGTGTGACTGATGTCTCTTGAATTTGGGCACAACTGAATCCTTGGTAGAAATGTTATCCCTTTTCTATTTAGGAGAAAAGACCTCGCAGCAAACTTCCTCGTGCCCTGAGGGGTCTGATGGGAGAGGCCAATATCAGGTTTGCTCGAGGAGAGCGTGAGGAGGCTATTCTAATGTGCATGGAAATCATTCGACAAGGTATGTTAGGATGGTACAACTTCTTGGCTTTAAGGATGGGGTAAAACTGTGGTGTGCATCAGGAAAACTCTGTTGGTTCGCTGATGATGAAAATAGTGCAAGGAAAGTCACTGTGTAAGGAGGGTGGAATGAAGAATGTGTGGTATATTTCCTTTATAGTTTTGCTTATAAAAAAACTAGCACCCTAACTCTGCAGAGGCCTGGCCCTTTGCTTAGCTTTGCATGGTTCTCTTTTATTGTCTTTGAGGAGCCAAGGTATGAACATCAATATGTCTTAAAATGTAGAAAAATGCTATTGATGGTTGTTGTTACTTTCTGTCAGGCTGTTTTATAAATAGGAATTTTAAGCTTGTCTGCTATTTTTTTGGAACTTAAACAGATCTTTCATACAATTGTAATACCTGTTTTTGCAGGAAGGCAAGTTACTTGTTTTCAAGGTGGTTTTAAAGCAATAATTTGTAATCATTCTTTCTGTCTTTTCACAGCTCCTCTTGCTCATGAGCCATTTTCCACTCTTGCCATGATCTATGAAGATCAGGGTGATATGGAGAAATCATTACAGTTTGAACTGATTGCAGCTCACTTAAATCCAAGTGACACTGAGGAATGGGTCAGACTAGCAGAAATGTCACTGGAACAGGACAATATTAAACAGGCTGTTTTTTGCTACACAAAAGGTAGTGTAGCAACCAGTTTAATAGTTTGAAATAAATGTTAGGTGATAACAGCAATCATTTTGTTTTCTCCCCCTTGCTAATTTAGTTTGCTGCAGTTTCCTAAGATTCTGGTACCTTTGTTCAGACTTTGGTAAAAAGATCCATTAGTCTTTAATATAGAATGTAATTTTTTTCATAGAAACCCTGTGCATATGCATTAACATTAATCTAATCAGGGAAATGAATGTGAAATCTATTGTTACCTTTTCCTAAACTAAGCTACCAGTACGTTTTTTCTTGTAGCTCTGAAATATGACCCAACCAATGTGCGTTACCTGTGGGAGAGATCAAGCCTGTACGAGCAGCTGGGGGAACATAAGATGGCTATGGATGGCTACAGGCGTATTTTGAATCTCCTGTCTCCCTCTGATGGAGAACGCTTTATGCAGTTGGCTAGAGACATGGCAAAGTAAGTTGGATTTAAAAATACCGTGATTTGGTTTCCTGGAGTTTCTCAAAAGCTCGTATTAATCAGTTCTGCAGCTGATTCAAACTGGGTATGGACCTGAAATCAAGGAATGCAGGTGTTTTTGCTGGGGGTGACCCTCACACAAGCATTCATCCCCAAATTGTTGTGATGTTGGCACGTGGGACTTATCCTGTGTAGAATCAATGCATCATCTTAGAAGTGCTGCACTCTATCCTAGAGAAAGAGAATAAAATGCAAATACTAATTACTGGCAAAAATACCAATAGCATACAGTTATATACAAATGCATCTTTGTGGTTGTGAAATGCACCAAAAAAATGCAAGGATGTGTACTGTAACAATATAATTATTGAAGGTTTTTCTGAAATGAGGTTAATGTGATACATTATTGATACCTGGCTCAAGGTAAGGAATACTGTGATGAAAACTCCAGCAATGCCCTAACGTACAGGGGACAAAAAAATTACAGATATTTGAAATACACAAAAATTGTCAACAGCTGCGTGGAAATGAAAACCACACCTTTCCCAGTGTCTTTTGTAACTTACTGTTGCTAATGAGAATACTTGCTAATTGGCAAAAATTAAAGAAATGGAAAAATAATTTTTCTAACGTTCAAAGTACCTATTGTCAGTTATCTCACATATCTGGTATCTCCTGTCTGTGTTCTGTAGGAGTTATTATGAAGCCAATGATGTGACCTCTGCTATTGAGATAATAGAGGAAGCCTTTACTAAACACCAGAGCCTTGTCTCCATGGAGGATGTTAACATCGCAGCTGAACTGTATATTTCTTCCAAACAGTATGACAAAGCCTTGGCGGTATGGAGAATTAAATGCATTTCTATATCATGTTCAGCACCTCTTTGCCAGTCAGGATGGACAGTTTACATTCCTCTAGTGCTTAAACATAGTCATGTTTCTACAGTAGTAAGAGCTGATTAGATGCAGATTGCTTGCTATTAGTTCTGTAGCAATTATTATTGGAAGTTAATGACTTGATTTAATAAACTGAGGGCTGATAGACTTGTGTGCTTTTCCAGGTTTAACATTTTGGGGTCCTTCCTCTCCCGTACAGTTGCCATAATCATAGCAGCCAGAGAAGACCCATAAGCTGTTTTTTTACTAGCAGCAAAGGACATTCTCTGAGTTGAAGGTTAAATGGGTGACACAGAATGGTGTAATGGTTTGAATGCAGACCTTTGTGCTTTATCTGGCATGCTTGTGTTACAACTAATATTTTATGCATTAAGCATCAAGCGTACATTCCAGAAAGACAATAGATCTTGACTCTAAGACATCAGGAATGGGAGAAGATTGTTAATCTGTTCCAAATTTGTTCTAGCAGTTTTTAACTCTCACTTTAGAGGCATGTTTGAGTTGATTTGGTCTGGCTTTGAGAGGAAAGACTTTAGTATCTGGCCATTGTTATACTTTCCAAGATAGATTGAAGAGACAGTACTAGTTGGGACTTTCTCCTTGTGAACATTCTTATTTGCAGATATTAAATGATCTCTTTTTTTTTCTTCCTAAGATTTTCTTTCTCTCTCTCTCTGTTAGCACAAAGCAAATTGCAAACAATTCCTCTGATCCTTCTCTGTACTACTTCCCATTTTAAAATCTGGGATAGCTGAAACTGTATTTGAGCTGGTAAACCGAGCCTTTAAAAATAGCTGTCTTAATACAGTCATCTTGGTGTGTTCCTCTAAGGACTATATACTTGATGTTTATCACTTCTGTTTTGGCAACAGTAATGACTTCAATATTTACTTCTCAATTAACAAACAAAATGCCAAACGGCTTTGGGTTTTAGACCAACAGTCCTTTACACTTGTTTCCCCCCTTGCCACTCCCCATTGGCTACTGAAGACCTTGGATTGTCTGTCTTTGGTTTCTAATTTTTTGATTGGTTTTTCTATTAGAAATACTAAGTTCATTCAGGTCATGATGTGTATGACCAGGACTGTTGTAAAATGTCTGTATGTTACTGTGAATTTGATTTAATTATTTCTTTGAATGGATACAAACCATGTATGGTTTCCTTGCAAGGTATTGGGCCGAGGAATCCTTGGAGCACTTTGGAAAGATCTGTGGAGAGCTTAGCTGCTTACATGGCGCTTTGCTTTCTTTTTTCAGTCTTCTAAGAGGTATTAGAAGAAGCTATAAATGTTAAAAACTTTAATAATTGTGATGAAAGTAGCTGTTATATTTGCTGAAGAGGTGCTGATTTGATCATCTAAGTGTTCAAAAGCAGTGGATAAAGACATGAGGTGATCAAACTCAATACTAGTCAACTAACCCCATGTGAAATGAATGCAGCTTTTCTTCTGATAACTTTGCAGATGTCTAAAACATTTGGGCAGGTTACTCCATATATCCTTTAAATCTTTAAAATGATCCAAGTTACTAATCTGTTCTAGGTTATTACAGATTTTGCAGGGATTGTGCTTGAAAAAAAAAATTCAGAAAAAAGTCCAACTGAGGAGAAAAAAGGTAAGCAGCTACCAAGCGGTTAGTATGACCCTGCTCTTTCCATTCCTTTTTCAACTCATGAGTATATTTTGATGCTTGTTGACAGGCTTTTCTTGTTCAAAACTTTTCAGTGTTTTTAATGAGTTACACAGCATGACCTCAGCTTTCTATAAGGAGTTACTCTGATGTCCAATTATCCCTGCTGACTCAGTAAGGACAAGGACTGCTCTCCAGGCAGCTGAAGGCCTTTTAAAGTTCTAAACATTCTTTTGAGTGTTCACATCACTGCAGCTATTTCTAAATGGCTTCTGAAAAAAAAAAATTAAATAAACTTAGTGGCATCTATACTCAAGAATATCAACCTTTGACCTGAGATTAATATTATTCGTAAACCTTCCTTTGGTTATTAAGCATGTAAATGCTTTGGGATATACAAATCTAGGAATATTAGCTTGTAATTGAATAAAGTAGGTTCTTTTTGAGAAACCTGCCTTGTGAAATTCTTTGCTCAAGCCTTAAAATGTTTATTTGGGCTGTATATTGATCACAGCATACCAACTCTATAAGCAGACAGTTTGTTCTATGATTTCACTAGTTGGCTGTTTCAGCAATACAGTCCAAACCCAATACTTCCGTTGGCTTTTTGCTTTAATGGATGAGCTAAAAATTACATTTGATCAATAAACAACTGTCCTGAAAGAGGCTTTTAGCAGATCATTTATAAGAAGCAAAACTATGATGAGTCTAGGAATTATAGCTACTTTTCAGAGTAAACCACCCATTGATTATAGATTCAAAAGCAAGTCACTTTTGGCTTAGCTGGTGCTATTAGAGTAATCTGCTAATGTTTTTAAAAAGATCCAGAGGAAGTGGTAGAAACTCAGGAAAAGCAGGAGGCAGTGACGGACAACCAGAGTCACCCAGTTGCTGAGTCCAGTGCTGCAGGTAAGTGGTTTAATTTTTCAATTTTATACAAGTCTATGGACTCATCATATGCTCAGGAACCATTGCAATCATGTAAAAACTGGGAAAGATTTCCAACAGCAACGAAATAAGGCTTCATCCAGAAAAGGTTTCTTGTGTACTGTCTTCCTTACTCATAACTTTTAACCCAGCCAGCCACCAAAGCCAAAAGCATTCTCCTAGGGTTTACCTACTTTGAAAAGAAAATTTTTCATTTTGTAAGAATTTCTTAGTAGGTGAATAGTTAGTTACTTTAATGCTGGGTATTAAAATGTTCAGAGAATGATAATTAATCTGCATGTTGTTATTTGTAGTAATGGGATGTAGAAGGTTAGAGGGAAGCCTTATGTTGGAAATCTCCATTTTCTCGGGTTGTAACAATTACCCTTTGAACGTCTGGTGTAAGAAGGTGGAAAAGAACTTAAACAGGGTTGTTAAGGAGATGTCATGACTGCATATGAAGGAAATACGGTAATGGAGTTTTACTGTGTGACCTTTAATTTGCTAGCATTGTCATGGGTAGCTGCTTTGTTTCATGTTTATGTTCTTCTCAGATGTCATTCTGTCTGTGCTGTGTGAAGTTCTGCAGTTTAACAAAGTCTGTGGCATGTCTAACAAAGTATACGGCCAGATCCCTGGTACACAGGACTTAGCTTAATAAGAACAAATCCCATAGCACAAGGCATTTCCTTCAAAAAGCAAGGAGGAGAGAGTACAGGTGCATAAATTCTTAAAGAAAAGCTTTATGAAGCAAGCACGTCTTAAGAGGGCGAAGGCTCTAAGCACATCCTGTGGGATCCTTCTGTTGAAATCCATGCAGACTGACAGCACTTGATACTTCATGTGAAATCATTAGGATGTGAGACAATGGGAAGAAGTTGTTCCAGCTGTCAGGAAAATTATAAAAGGAAGGATGAGGCTGGGCCTACACCAACATTCTCTGGAGTCAATGAGAATACATTTAATTCAGTGGAGCTGGCCTGGAGGGGACGTGGAGCTTGTGAAATGCCTGTCAAAGCCTATGGGTTCAGAAAGAAATTTCTTATCTTTTCTCAGCTGTGGAGAAGGTCAGCTGCTGCATACCTGAGGGTGTTCCCATAGACATCACGGTCAAGCTGATGGTGTGCTTGGTTCACTTAAACATCCTAGAGCCACTCAATGTAAGTAGAAAACAACTCAAAAGTTGTGGAATGTTCTAATAAATTACCATAGGATTTTTTTTCCATTTTCATATGACTGAAGTCATTGAGAAAGCTGTGGAGATTCTTTTTGCTTCCCTCCCACCCCCAGAGAGGAACCTAGCAAACCTGTAATGGGAGAAATACTGTTTTTGTCCTTGTAAATTATACCTTCTCTGGGAGCATTACTAAAGCACAGTAAGTCACAGACTGTGCTGTGACAGGCCTGGGACCACACTATACATTGAACACCAAGGAACACATCTTCGCTTTGTTTTAAAGCCCTGATAAATCTGAAGACTATTCTTTCATAAAGAGCACTCCTTACTGATGAGCACTTTCACCCACTGGAATGTGAAACCAAAACAAAAAAAAAGTGGCTTTTTCAGGAATTCTGAAATTCAGATCTTTATATTTCACTTTTAAGTTAACATTTAAATAAATGGAAAGTATTTCAGAATGCACATAAAATAAAAATTGTAACGTAAAAATGTAAGCTTCCAATAACCATACTTTAAAGAGATATTCTCCTTTATTTCTGCTTTTAATCTTTTGTGTTTATTTATTTTTATTTTTTTTATAAGCCTCTTTTGACCACTCTGGTGGAACAAAATCCAGAAGAAATGGGTGACTTGTATTTGGACGTTGCAGAGGCATTTCTGGATGTTGGAGAATACAACTCAGCACTACCTCTCTTGAGTTCCCTTGTCTGTTCGGAACGATACAACTTGGCTGTTGTCTGGCTTCGGCACGCAGGTGAGAAGAGGCAGGACTACTGAGCACATGGCACTGAGAGATGATAATACAAAGCTGAGCATTTACAGGGACTTTTATCTAAGATCACAGGAATTTTAGATTCACATGTTGAATGATAAGTGGTATTTGCAAAACTATAATTGGAGTTTATTATGACAATGGTGTTGTGGAGCGTTTTCTTGTTCTTCATATAGACTGAAATTTACTTAGGCTAAAGATACTTTATTTTTATGCAAGTGGAAGAGAATCTATTCTCCATTCCATCCTATGCCATTTGGTGATGCTTTAAGTTAAACTGTGGACACATTAGTACATATTTATGAATATTTTCACTTTAATAATACACATTCTGGGTGGTTTTAACTGAAAAAGTTATCTGAAGAGTGTGTTAAATATTTTGCAAGCCTTGAAATATTCCTTTTTTTCTGCCATTTGAGTGTCTAGTCTTGTTTATGATATTTCTAGAGTGCTTGAAGGCTTTGGGACACATGGAGCGTGCTGCAGAGAGTTATGCCAAAGTTGTTGATCTTGCTCCATTGCACCTGGATGCAAGAATCTCCCTTTCAACTCTTCAGCAGCAGCTGGGCCGACCTGAAAAAGCTCTGGAGGCTCTGGAACCAATGTATGACCCAGATACACTGGCTCAGGATGCTAACGCCGCCCAGCAGGTGTGTGAAGTGTTCTGTGCTTCCAGTTTAGGATATATTATGCTGCTAAACTATGGTAGTGGTCAAAGATGTCAATTATATAGGACCAGGGATTGAGACTTACTTATCTATATAGCATGGTGAGCCTTCAGAGCACAACAAATGATTCATTACAGAGTATTAGGGATGAGTCCTCACAGCTCTTTCTCCCTGACCATTTTATCATAGAATCATTAAGGTTGGAAATGCCTTAAAGATCATCAAGTCCAACAATCTACTATATATTATCAGGAACACTAAACCATGTCCTGAAGTGCCACGTCTAGACATTTTTTAAACACCTTCAGGGATGTCAGTTCCACCACCTCCCTGGGCAACCTGTTCCAATGTCTCACCACTCAGTAAAAAAAAAAATTCCTAATAATCAACGTAAACCTCCCCTGGTGCAACTTCAGCCCATTTCCTCATCCTGTCACTAGTTACCTGGGAGAAGAGACCAACACCCGCCTCATTACAACATCCTTTCAGAGAGCTGTAGGGAGCAGTAAGGTCAGCCACCTCCAGACTAAACAACCCAAGCTCCCTCAGGTGCTCCTTATAAGACATTTTCTCTAGAGACTTTACCAGCTTCGTTGCCCTTCTCTGAACTCACTCCACCACCTCAATGTCTTTTCTATACTGTGGCACCCAGAACTGAACACAGCACTCAAGCTGTGGCCTCACCAGTGCTGAGTACAGGGGCAGGATCACTTTTCTTCTGATGGACACACTGGATTTGATGCAGGCCAGGATGCCATTGGCCTTCTTGGCCACCTGGGCACACTGCTGGCTCATGTTCAGCTGGCTGTCCACCAGCACCCCCAGGTCCTTTACTGCCAGGCAGCTTTCCAGCCACTCCTCCCCAGGCCTGTAGCATTGCTTGGGGTTGTTGTGACCTGTAGTGGTTTGAAAAGCAAACCAGTGAGAGACTTCAGTCAGAAATACAAAACAAAAGAAATGCAACAGTACAAAGAAAAACCACAAACAGAGTCCGAATACTACCTGATGCTCTGCCAGCTAGGGTGGTGGCAGCAGTCCATATGAAGTGGTCCTGCTGAAGCAGTGATCCTGTAGAGAAGATCCAGCAGCTCCCATCCTCGGGAAATCCGACATGACCAAAGTACAGGACCTGGATCTTGGCCTTGTTAACTTCATACCACTGGCCTTGGCCCATCTATGCAGCCTGTCCAAACCCCTCCACAGAGCCTATCTACCCTCAAGCATATCGACACTCCTGCTCAATTTGGTGTCATCTGCAAACTTGCTGAGGGTACACTCAATCCCCTTGTCCAGATCATCAATCAAGATACAAGACTGGCCCCCAGACTGGGCCCTGGGGAGCACTGCTAGTGACCAGCCATCAACTGGATTTTGCTCTGTTCGACACAACTCTCTGGGCTTGGCCATCCAGCCAGCTTTTTACCCATTGAAGACTACACCTGTCCAAGCCATGAGCTGCCAACTTCTCCAGCAGAACGCTGTGGGAGACGGTGTCAAAGGCCTTATCAATATTTCTGTTGTCCCACCTGCTTACTTTTGTGTGATGTACAAGCTCTTGGCCACTGAAAACCAGTCTTGGTCTTTAGTCACTTTGCATCAAGTTGGTCAGCAGTTGCTACATATGAGCTACATGGTTTGGCCTCTGTTGTTTGTAACTGACAGTGTAGCAAAGCTTCTGTATTCCCTCTCTGGCAACACCTTCACTACAGGCAAGAGATAGGCCTCCTGAAATTTGAGGATTTGAAACAGTAACTACTGCAAAGCCCTTTAGGTGGATCTTCCCTGCTGCTCCTTGGGATTCTTACAGCTTTCTAGAAGCTTTCACAATCCTACTAGTGCTGTACTGAGTCAAAATTGTTTGTTTTATAAACTCACGTTCTGTGCAAGAGGTTGAATAATAATGTTCAATATTATCTAGGAATTAAAGCTACTCCTTCATCGCTCAACGCTGTTGTATTCCCAAGGCAAAATGTATGGTTACATAGACACTTTACTTACAATGCTGGCAATGCTGTTGAAGGTAAGCCAACCTTTCCAGTTATACATTAAGAAACTGGGCAGCTATGAGTTGGGTTAAGGCGAGCAACGAGTAAACTCAGGAGGAAAGCTAGTGTTTTTATATGCAAATGGTTTCATAATTTTGTTAGATAATAATCTTGTGGGGAGCCTATAATACTGGTGTTCCTGCCTGTAGGGTTCAGAGCGGAGGACCACTTGTGTTTGTAATTCTTTATACAGTGACTTCCACTCCTTGTTTCTCAGCGTACATTGAACATACTGAATACTAAAGCTGCTGCTTCAGTTTTTTGTTCTTGTTACATCTCTATGCAAATAGTTTTGATTTCAATAGATACAGGGATGTTCCAATCCCAGGAGAAGTCTTTTAGGTTATTTAAAGAGAGTTTGTATCTTTCTTTTACATAGCCCAGTTTGCACTCAAGCATGAAACAATGCAGAGATAATACTGCTCTTGGAGTGTTCTCTCTCATGATCTTGTTCTGTTGTGGTGTCTGTAAGCTGCAGACTGTTTTGTCATGCAATGTCAGCAAGATAAATTGGCCATAAAGCTGCATTTGTCATAGGATGTGTTAATGTAATCTGAAATGCTGCCCTTAAATTTGTTTCTAGGTAGCAATGAGCAGAGCTCAGGTGTGTTTGATATCTAGTTCCAAATCTGGAGAGAGACACCTCTACCTTATTAAGGTGTCAAGGGATAAAATTTCTGACAACGATGACCAAGAGACAGCAAATTGCGATGCGAAAGGTAACGAATGTTTATTATAAACAAAGCAAAAAGATGTACTCCTTAGTTCTGAAAAACAAAATAAACATTACTCTTTTGCATACTAAATCCATGTCGTTTATGTTAATGTTGCTTTATTTCTAGGGCAAAGAAGGTAGCAAAAATGAAGATAGTATAACTTAAGGGAACGATCCCCATTCAGAGAAAAATAGTAAGATTACAGAATAATTCAGGTTGACAAGGACCTCTAGAGGTCGTATGATCCAACATTCTCAGTGCAAATACAACATATGCCAACGTAGAACAGAATAGGAATACATGTTTTGAAAGCGGTGTGATATTATTTTGTGTCTGTTTTTTGTTTATTTGTTTGGGTTTTTTGTTGGTTTTTGTAACTGGTCCAGACTCAGTAGAGCCAGACCACACATTATTAAGCACCATTTGATAGATTAGGAAGGATAACTTTGATGTGTTCATATAATATGTTTACAAATTGAACTGTGTGTGACCTTTGTTCCCAAGTTTTGACTGTTGTTTTTCTGGTATTTTACAAACTCTGCTTGAACCGAAAAAAAAGTAAGTATTTTATCTTTATTTTACCTGTTAGTGCTGAGATGATTTTGAAAAGATCGGTTTGACATACACACCCTTTTTTTTTTTTTTTTTTTTTTTTAAAGGATTTAGTTCTCTTGTGTTAATTTTCTTAACTTGCTGACTTCAATGTTTTTAGCAATTTTTGCTGTTCTCACGAGCGTTCTGACAAAAGATGACTGGTGGAACCTCCTTCTGAAGGCTATCTATTCCTTGTGTGACCTTTCCCGGTACAAGGAGGCAGAGCTACTAGTGGATTCCTCGTTGGAATATTATTCATTTTATGATGACAGACAAAAGCGCAAAGAGCTGGAATACTTTGGGCTCTCTGCTGCAATTCTGGACAAGAACTTCAGAAAAGCGTACAACTATATCAGGTGGGATACTGGGAAGGTAGAGCAGTCTCTTCTGTAATTGCTTCCACTGAGCCTGTAGTCACACTGCTGAGAATACTGCTAAAGGAGGCAGGCTGGTGCTTTTCAGCTTGCACTAAAAAAGTTAAGGCTACTGAAACTGAAGGGGCTTTCTGATAGCCTCTCATTCCAAAAAGTGCACAATCCAGTAGGGTGGTTCTCAACTTTGCCTCAGTCACTGACCTGCTCTTTGAGTGTCTCTTCTTTGTTACCATCTCTCTCTAAACTGTTGAGGTTTTATTGACGATACAGTATTTACTATATAGCATTTACTAATTTCCCAAATACTTCTCTTTTTATAGAATCATGGTTATGGAAAATGTCAATAAACCTCAGCTATGGAACATCTTCAATCAAGTTACTATGCAATCTCAGGATGTCCGTCACCATCGCTTTTGTCTCCGCTTGATGCTGAAAAATCCTGATAATCACGCGTTGTGTGTCTTAAATGGGCATAATGCATTTGTATCTGGCAGTTTCAAGCATGCTCTTGGTAATATCATTAATCTTCTAATATTAGCACATACAACAAGTGAATTTTTTTTTTTTAACTCTGACAAAAATTTAATAAAATGATTTTTTTTTATACATCAGAAAATTATAGGTGGCTTCACAGTGTTAGTCAGGTGCTTTAATGACTTTATACACAAAGCACCACTAAAGAGTTCTGCTA
>JANHGN010020772.1:10097-26510 GCA_024605025.1 Megaceryle maxima | reverse complement strand
CTGGAGGGGTTTCCAAGCCCCCTGTGGAGCTGTGGTGCTGAGGGCCATGGGTCAATGGTGCCCTGGCAGTGCTGGGGGAGCAGTTGGACCCCATCAGCTCAAAGGTCTTTTCCAACCAAACCCATTCTATAATTCTATCCTTCCTGGAGGGCTCCTCAGGCTGGGCTCACATTGCACGCTGCTATGGGGCAGAGGTCCTGCAGCCCAGCTCACAGCAAAGCGCTGCCCTCCTACTTGCACTCTGTGCTGTGTTTCGTGTGCTGTGGTGCTGCCCTCCACAGCATTGCCATGGAGGAGGGGCACCCTGTGCTGCCAGAGCTGTGCCTCGTCCATGGCTCATGGCATCCAGCACTGGAGCAAAGGCCAGTGCTCATCTCCACTTACTGGGAGGCATGGGGGCCATCAGCCAGACACTGTTCTCTGTGTGCCCCCACCCCAAATGGGCGGTGCTGAGCCTGGAGAATGCCAGGGATGTTTCTGTGCCTCAGCCATGCCAAGGGCAGCTCTGCAGCAGCTTTACTGCTTCAGAACTGCTGACAAATTGGTGAAACCGTCTATAAATTCAGTAACAAAGGGGGTGTCTGGTTCCCCATCCCATTCTGCTTCCCGGCCCAGGCAGGGTTGTGTGCTGGAGCGTCCGACAGCCACGTCCCAAATGCCCCAGGCGCCAGCTGGAGCTATGTGATGTCATTCATCATCGCTTGAGAGCAGTGACCCCTGAATGCTCTGCTCACAGACAGGTCAGTTGCCAGAATAAGCCAAAGTGCTTAGTGCAGGAGAGCACGTGGTGAGCTCAGCGCCAGCCAGCGACTGGGGCGGCTCGGAGGGGCAATGCTCAGCTCACTGCCCCTGAGTCAGGGCTCTCCCTGGCTGTGCCCTTCCCAGTGCCAGCTGTGGTGGTTGCCGAGCCCTCCTCAGGCCAGTGCCAGATGGAAACAGCTGACCCTGAGCTAATTGTTCCCAGGTTTCCTCCTGACCCTCTGGGCATGTGGACCCTGCCTTGTGCGTCCTGGGTTGGGCTCATCACCAGTGCTCACCACAGTGCAAGGGCTTCTGCAGCAGCTGGGACTGTTCATGAATAAGGAGAAGGTCCCTCCGGATGGCCCATCAGGACCCTGGAGTGGGGACAGGGCACAGGAAGGTCCTTTTCCTTGCAACCTCCCCCTTTGCAAGCAGAAGAATGGCTCCATGCTGCAGCCATGAGCTGAATCAGTGCGAACCTGGCTGATGCCAAGCCAAACTTGTTGCAAGTAAGTGCCTTACGAGAGTGGGACTGGGGGTCCTCACTGTCCCGGCCACCAGGTCATCCTCAGCAGACTTAGCAAAGAGCAGATCTCTTTCAAAGCACAGGTGCCACCTTCCAAAGGGATCAGTGCTGAGAGTTGGGTGGGAGCTGGCTGCAGTGCTGCCAGGGAGAGCGGGTGGCTGTGGCGGTGTCCCAGGCACAGCCTGGCAGGAGCAGGAGCTGCCTGGTGTTCAGCGTCTCAGCTTTGTACCAGGAGCTGGTGGTTTCTGAGCTGAGGGACCTGTGTTGGTATCACCACCATGGTGCTGGGAACCTGGTGAGCTGGGGCCAAGGCACTGCTGGGCAGTGGAGCAGAGTGATGCCGTCTCTTCCCAGAGGGCTGTGTGCCCATCAGTATCACACAGTCCAGTTTGCTAGGACTTCAGAGACAGCTCTGTGGTTGGTGGGGGTTGATTTGCCCGCTCGCACAAGCTCTGAAAAGCCACCCGTGTGGATGGATTTCTGAAGGCCAGAAGCGTGACTTTTGCTTGAGCCTCCAGAAACCCTCCTTAAACCAGGGTGGGACGTGGGCACATGTTCCCCGTCCAGCTGTCAGCGCTCTTCTCCGAGAGCACTAAAAGCTTTAAATAGCACCAAACTTTGTTCTGGAAATATTTGCACTGCTCCGGCCGGCGGGAAGAGATCAGGGCTGCGGGGGAGGGAGCGAAACCGTCGCCGACCCCCGGCTCAGTCTCTCCCATTCGCTCTCGCCCTCCGCTTCATCTGAGGGTTCAGCAAAGCCAAACGAACGGTTCGTGGCTGAACGTGCCGCCGAGTCCCGGCTGCGGGAGCGCTTCGCTCCCGGGCGCACCGCGCAGGTGCCGGGATAGCGAGGGCGGTGGGAGAGAGCTCCGGGATAGCGGGGGAGCTCGGGAAGGAGGGGGGGCTCCTGGAAAGCGGCGGAGCTCCAGGACGGAAGAGCGTCCTGGGGAAGACCCCCTGGCACCTGCGGGAGCGTGTCGTCCTGCGATCTTACCTTCGGCCATGGTGGGTGCTGGTGCTGATCCTGATCCTCAGGCTGGGGCGAGTCCTGATCTCGGTGTCGGGGGAGCTGCCCCTCAGCGTCCGCCGCCCGGCTCCGGTCCCGCCGCCCGCCCCATTTATAGGGCTCCCGCCACCTCCGCGCACACCCCCGCGGCCGGGGATGGGGGAGGAAAAGAAAAGGAAAACAAGTTTCCAGGAAACTGAGTGATTTCGGTCCCACCTATTTAAAACAACCACCCAAAGGAGAAAGGGGGGAAAAAAAAAAAAAAAAGAAAAATTCCAACAAAACAACTAAAAAAAAACCCAAAAGGAGCCGCCGGGGGTTCAGCCCCTGCTCCGGCCCCCGGAGCCGCCCCCGGGCTGGAAACCGCCGGCTCAGAGGGGGGAAAAATAAACAGTGAGGGGAGGAGAGGGGCTGTGCTGCTCACACCGAGGTGCCAGGAACTTGGGGAATGTTTTCTCCTTATAAAGTTTTCTTCCCCCGGGGCCTTATCTCCGTGCCCGGCCGTTTCTGGCAGGGGACGCGGCTGCTCAGCTGGCCGTGGCCAGTCCCCATCCCGGCAGAACATCCCGGAGGGACGCAGGGAAAACGGGCTGGAAGCTTTACTGTTGGAGGGAAACCGGGCTGGAAACCTCGGTGTTTGCTGTGGGGGTCGGTGCTAGGTGGAGGTGTGCATGGAGCAAGCAATGGCTTTCCCTGGCAGCCCTTGCCCCACACACAGACCGTCCTGTCCTTCTGCCCGGAGGTCTTCAGCCCCTTGTGGATGCCTGGACTGGCCCTTCCTGGGCACCCCAAGGGTGACCCAATACACTTGAGACCACCTAGCAGGGGCAGAGGGTAGAGACCCCACACTTCCATGGGGCCTTGGGGTTTGGGAGTGCCCTCGGTACCTGAGCAGCTTGTGGGGCTTGTGATGAGCAAGATCTTGAGAAATTCCACCTCTGGAGCAGACTTTGTTTAGTTACTGGGTTTTCTTCGTGTGATTTAAGGTGATCAGGGCCAGGACCAAGGATGGGTTTTGTTCCTGGTGGAGCTCCACGCCAGCCCTCTTTGTCTGGCCCTTGGCTGGGTGTGGGGACACTGCAGCCCCTGTGCTGGAGATGGCTGCAAACTGGAAACTCTCCTTAGCTCAATGGGTCCCCTTCTGCTCCCTCAGAACTCTCACCCCGTTCCCCTCCCAGAGCCCAGTATGTTTGGTGGTTGGTGCGTCGCTCCAGGGCTGCTGCAGGTACCCAGGACCTTCTTGTGGAAGGCAATGTCCTGAAGGCAGTTGGGGTCCATCCTTGGTGTATTTGTCCTGGGCTCTCCCATGTTCTGGTTTGCCCTGTTCCAGTCACACAGCTGGATCTGCTCCCCCAGTGCTGGGGCTGGTTCTGGTGAGGGACCTTTGGCCACGGGCAATGGTTCCTGCTTGGGCACACGGCAGCAGAGCACTGGGAGGGTTTGCAGTGGGATGTGCAACTCCTCCAGCTCCACAAAGGGCTTTTTGGTGCAGTGTCACGGGAAGGTCTGAGCACACCAAGAGCAGGAGAAGCCCCTTGAGCTGGGGACTCTTGGTGTGTCTGGGGCAGGGGCACACAGCTGATTTTGCCACAGCTCTGCCCTGTGTTACCTGACTTGGCAGTAGGCAGAGGGGCCCTGGAGAGGAGCTGAGCTGGTGGCTGCAGCCATGGCCAGGGAGGACTCTCTTTCATCACCATCTGTGGGAGGCAAGGTGGGAGGACAGAGTGAGTGCAGCAAATCCTCGCTGAGGGACAGCTCGGGGCAGCTGGTTTTAATTGGAAGGCATCTGTGCCCTGCTCACCACTTGTGTGCCCAGGCTGGGAGTGTGCAGGTGGTGGGGGGAGCCTTTACCAAGCACACTACTGGTGTTGGCATGGCCCTTCTCACCCCATGGCCGCCAACCCAGAGCAGTGCTCACACTGAACCGTGAAGGTACAGCCTGCAAGCGCTGCCCGGTCAGCACACCCCTGTTGTCACCCCCATGGGGGCCCACTCTCCTTGCTCTGACTCAGGGGGAACATCTGTAATGTCACCCACTTCCTCCTTCCAGCACCCTTGGTGCTGGCAGCGTGGGCAGATCTGGGTCAAGCCGTTCCCACGGGTGCAGGGAGAGCTCACTGGGGTGGCAGGCCAGGGAGCTGCCCAGCTCTCTGGGCATCCGGGGCTCAGGATCCCTCACCCCTGCCAAGCCACTGGGGTGTTAGGGCCGAGGGACCCACAGTCCACTGGCAGCTGTTACCACCTGCCCCGAGCTGGCCCCACTCCCAGGGCTGCTTCCTGGGTTCAGGAGCCATCGCTGTTGGGGGGTGACATATATCAGTGTGTTTGGGCTCACACTTGGAGGTCCAGGGTCTGGCTCTGCCTGTACAAAACCATTCTTTCCCCCTGTGTGAACTTTGGATACGCTTGGCAGCCTGAAGTCCCACGCTTGGGATGTGTTTATTTCATTCTGGGTAAATGTGTGAGAAAGAGCCCATAACGGCACTGTCTCCCACAGAGTGACCGGAAACAGGCTCTTCTGGCTCAGCTCGGAGCAGGAGCAGTTCATGGCTGTCAGGGTGTTGGGGTGTGCAGGGCCAGGGAAACCAGGGTGCTCAGCACTGGTCAAGCTGGAGGGACTAATTTCTGTCTGGTTTTCTGGCCAAGCATAGAATGGGAATGACTGATGCTGTCTGTCCCCGATCCAGCATCTCTGTCGGAAGTGGCTGGAGATGAGTGCCCCGCTGTCCCCTGGGACTGTCAGGGAGCCCCGCTCTGGCTCCCAGCATCTCAGTGAGAGGAAACCTCCCTTATTTCCAGCCTTAGTGCCCACTTTGCTCACCACCACCTATTGCAGAGCCACCTGTCTGCCCAGGCACTGGAAAATGCCACCCATGGGAGGCCAACCACACTGATGGCATTATTTTTACTCTCCTTAGTAAGACAGGGTTACATTAAGAGGGTGTTTGCACTGCTGGATGCCCAAAATAACACCTCATTTGCTCACGGTGTTCAGCAGAGGACTGTGACTTCCCCTGCACCCACCCCAGTCCTGGAGCTGCTTCAAAGCATGCTGGTTCCATACCCCAGTCCCGCGCAGGCAGAGCCTCTGTTTGCTTTCCTGGGTGTGTGCTGGGGAGGTCGGCAGCCCCTGGCTGCGCCCGCACATCCTGACTCAGTCCCTTGTGCAGGCAGATAAACAAGCCTTGAAAAGGGACAGTGTCTTCCTCTGAGCCGCCCTGTTAAGTTGTCAACCGACTTTAACAGATCTGCCCGTTTGCCAGTGTTGCCTCCCGCTCCGGGGTGTCCCCAAAGCGTGGCCCTTGGCAGAGCCGTGAGCCACTGCCTCCCACAGCCCTCCAAAGCTGGGGTGACCCATCTGCACGGTGACCCCGGCAGCTGTAGCCCCTCGGTGGGGAGCTCAGCATCGTCCTGTCCCTGCCCCAGGCTCTGTGCTGGGGCGATGGGTCCGGGAAGGGGGTGGCAGGGCTGGGATGTGACCAGGAAAAAGGTAAAGGGTGATAATGTATTTATGGTTGTGATGATGCGGCCGGTGGTCCTGGCTGACCGTAGGGACTGTGGCACAGAGGCTGTGGCCGTTACCCCTCGCGTGCCGGAGCTGCAGAGGGGCCCTGCTCTGTGAGCATGGACAAATACTTCAGAAGTGTGGGGGGGGAAGCCTGTAGCTTCCCCATGCCTGGTAGGGACTGAGCCAAGGGCTGCGTAGAGGAAGCAAACGGGGTCAGTAAGGGCACCGCACTCCAGGGTGAGGGAGGATGGGCTGGCAGACAGGGGAAGCTGGGGTCAGTGACTGTGGCATGGGCAGATGTTGCTGTTCAGGGCAGGAGCTGGCTCTGGGCGGGCATTGCTTCTGATTTGGGGCTTTTGATTGCTCTGGGCAGCTCTGGCACTGGGCCAGCAGTTGAGCAAGTTGGGCTGGGTGCTGTGCCAGGGCTGCCGCGGCAGCAGGGCTTTGATACCTGGCACAAAGGGGCTCTTGTTCCTGGCTGTGTGCGGTGAGCAGTGCTAGCGGGGCAGGCAGCACAGCACAGAGTACGCATGGTCTTTCCTTTGGGAGGTGAAGAGTTTTTCCTAGCAATAGCAGATTGGTTTTCTACCTGGCACCGCAGCCAGATCTGGGGAACCCGGCGTGCTCTGGTGTTGCAGCTGAGAGGTCAAAGCATCCTTGGTTCATAAAGCAGGAGGAGGGACATTGGACACGGCAGCATTGGACACGCTTCTGGGCTCTGGCTCATGGCTCTTGGCACGTGCTGAGGAGAAGTGCAGAGCTCTGGACCAGCATCCCTGGGGAGGGGACAGGCAGTTGATAACCAGCTTCTCTGGAAAACCCTGGGGCCCCACACTGCAACCTGCTTCCAAAGGGAGGGATTCAGGAGGAATTTGTTATGTCACCACCTTTGTTCTTAGGCCGAGCCTGTGTTTTTATTTAAAAAGAAAGGGAAAACAGAAACCTCTTGCATGTCTCTTAATTTATTCCATCTCTGGGCTGGGTGGGGGGCAGGGGAAGGAACTTCCCTGGGGTGGCTCTCCAGGGATGGGGCAGCTGCTTCCCACTGTCCTGGGGTGGTGGGACCTGTGGGCAGGTGGCCGCAACATGTGCGGGGGAGATGGATCTCCAGCTGTGTCGAGCTCTGCCAAGCTGGTGGTTCTGGGATGGAGATAAGGCTGGTCCCACTGCCAGTGGGGTCCCTCAGTGCTGTGTGGAATGGACATGTGCCCACTGCTGGGGGAGCCATGAGTGGGGACATGGTGTTTTGCAACTTGAACTGATCGAACCCAGTAGAAGCTGAATTCCAGTCTCTCAGTGTCATTTCCCAGCCGTTTGCTGGAAACCCCCCCAGCATTGTCCCCGCCCCCCCCCCCCCAGGGTGCTGGTTCCTCTGAGGTGCATTTTCTCAGAAAATCTCTATCACCCTCATTGCAGACAGGCTTCCATGGGGTGTGTGGGAGGAAAACAAGAAGGATCTGCACCACCCGCCACGGCTGTCGTGTGTGGTGAGCTTGTGCCCCTCTGCGAGTGCCCGTGTCTGGATTTACCTACCTGAAACTGTTTGAATCCCTTGGGACGTGCATGCGGGCAATGGGCTTGTCCCATGCAGGGTGTTGTCTGCACCCACTTCTCCTCTCGGCAACTTTGGTGGGCATCCACCAAGCCCCTGCATGAGCACCAGCATGCTCTTGTGTTCCAGCAGTCTCTCGGGATGGGGCAGAGCTGGGATTTTGGAAAGCAGCTGGGCTGGCTTTGCCCTGCCCTTGGAGCTCAACCCTTTGGTGTTACTTTTCACCTTTCCCGCTTTCCTTTGACGTTGCTTGTTTCTTTGGGGTTTTGTTTCATTTTTTCATGGCCACCCAGCAGCTCCTCAGGAGCACCAGCCACCTCAGCTTGATGGGCGAGACCCAAGGTTGCTCCGTCAGAGCAGGAACTCAGGGGTAATGAAGGTGTTTTGGGACCCCTCTGCTCTCAGCCACTTCCAAGCCCCTCATGATGGGGGATGGAGCTGTGCGGCTTCTTGCTGCCGTTTGGCTCCCACCGTGTTTACCTGCTGAAAACAGAGCCGGTGCCTCAGCTGCCCCTCGGGAGCACAAATCCAGGCATGACCGCATTTCTGCTGTGGCACAGGCCAAGTCCCCATCCTGCGCTTAGAAATGCCTGTGGCTGTTTGGGGCTGAGCCCTAATACCGGGAGCTGCCGTAACTGGAACAGGCTCTCAGCAGCTCCACCAGAACCAGAACTGCTGCGGGGTCCCATCTGGAGGGCTTGTGTTCTTCCGCTTGAGGCTGTCCCTGCACCTTGCCACCCATCATCCGTGCTTTCCTCCTTGCCCAGCCTGGGAGGTCACACCCCAGGTGCCTCTTGCTCTGCCCATTTCTTCCTTCCTCTTCCCTCCATCTCACCATGGCCGATGACTCAGTGACCCCCGACCCTGTGGTCTGCAGGACAGGGCCTGATGGGAACCCAGCAGCAGTGAGGAGGAGGAGGAGGAAGAGTGCAGCACTTGCATATCTTGGCTGGCATACCCTGTTGGGTGCTGACCCTGGTACCAGCTGCTCTGCTGGAGTGGGGAGTGAGGGGCTGGGGAGCGACAGCTGCCCCCGAGGGTGGCCGTGAGGAAGAGGTGGGCAAGTCCCCCCAGGCAGGCATCCTCACCTGGCCCACAGCCCACCTCTGGCTCCAGGCTGGTTTTGTCATCTGCATATAAAATTTATTATATTTTTTCCTTTGCAAAAAGTATTTCTCTGGGCCTTGCAGGAGCTCCCCTCTGCAGACTGGGCTGGCAGGGGTGACCCAGTCCCCAGCCTCACCAGACCCCTCCCACCAGCCCATCCCCACTGGACACCCCCCACCAGCCTGTGACAAATGATTTTGCCATTTCATGGGGGTAAAAGAGACATTGATTAACTCCTGCACTTGCCTTTCTGGAAAGGTTACAGCTTAATTGGTCAGACTCAGAGTCATAAATCACGCGCTGAAGGATCAGCGGAGATAAGAAAATTTTTGCAGAATGTTGCAAAAACACTTTTTGGTAGGAGTCATCCAGCTGTGCCCACCCAGCTGTGGGGGCTGAGGGCAGCCCAAAGCACAGGGCTCCTCCGAGAAAACCATTCGTCCTCCAGTGAGGGGCCGGAAATTCTCTCTTCTCTTATCAGTTAATCTCAGGATTTGCAAAATATCCTTTTTTTTTTTTTTCTTGTTTGTTTTTGGTGGAAAAAAAAAAAAAAGTAAGGCATTTTTTGTTTTATTCAGAAAATTTGTTATTTCTTTTGTTTTTGTTTAGGTTTATTTCAGGATTTTCAAAAAATCCTTTTTTTTTTTTTTTTTTTTTTTTTCTTGGAGAAAGAAAAACAACAGGAAAGCCATTGTTTCCTTTATTCAGAAGAATCTGAATTCCATCTGTTTTGGGAGATGACTCCATTTCTCCATGGAAAGTACTACTCCCCCCCCCTAACCTATAGAGTCCCGTTTAAAAACCTCCCAATCCCAGCTGAACACCTTGAGCAAAGGGAGGCACTGGGGGGAAGCCCTTCCCAGCTGGGCACAGGACAGCAGACTGATGTCAGCGCCGCACAGCCCGGGCATCCCACCATCTCGGGTGCTTCCGTGCCACAGGGGACTGAGCAAAGGCAAACACTGTCCCAGCTCAGGGGTCCCCGTGGCCTGGGGATCCCCCCCAGACCCACCTCTGTCCCTAGGGACCTGCTGGAGCTCCTGGTCAGGTGCTCGGAGCGGGCAGGGAACAGCGCTGGAGACACGAAGCATTTATTATTCATGTTGGTAATTATCTCTCCTCTGATTCTCTGTGGCATTTTATTGTGGAATTAGGATGTTAATAAGAGGGATCTCCAATCCATGCTGCAGACATCCTGCCTACTGCTGCTGCTCAAAAGCAGCAATTAAGAAAATGCCCCAACTTGCTGGGTTTGCCCTGGCCCTGGCTCAACACCGTCAGATCCTTGTCTTGATGTGGAGCAAAAGAGGGGCTGGGTATGGCCCCAGCACCCATCCTGGAGCATCTCAGTCTCTTCTTGTCTCCTTTCTCTCTCAGCATCCGAGTCCCCAGAGCTCGGCTGCCCATGGGGATGGGGGTGCTCACCCTGAGCATCACTCATCCCTGATGACAAAACCTCTCTAGGCGAGGTGAGGGGATGATGCTGAGGGGCAGAAGCTGGCTTTGCTCTGTGCGTGATGGTGACAGAGAACAGCAGCGTGGATTTGAGCGCCTCTTCAAAGGGCTCCCAGGAAAGTGGCTTTTTAAACAAGTGTAGAATAGATGAAATATGCCAAGCACCTCTTTCTTATCAAGGTGGAAGCTAAAATAGATGCTGCATGTCCCAGCTAGGAGGCAACCTCCCAACGTAGGGCTGTCAACCTCTGGGCTTGGTCCCTGCCACTTCTACTCTTCATGGACTTGGGCCATTCCAGCCTCTGACCTCACGTCACCACTGGAGATGACGCAGAAGAACAGCAAAGCATCAAAAAAACTTCTTCTGGGGCACTGCAGATGTTGTTCCTATAAACAAGCAAAGCCCTTCGGAATCAATATGAAGTTTTACTCGTGGCCACTGGAGAGATTTCATCTTGAGAATGATGAGATGGGATAAACATGATCCTGCTCCAGCTGCCCCCCTGGCTCCCAGCAGCGATCTGTCCACAGCCCGGCTGAGCGGCTCCCAGAGTCAATTAGAATAATCAATCCCCAAAACAGCAACAGTATTGATTAGCGTTTTGGTCTCTCCCCGGCATGGCAGCGCTGTGGCTCCAGGAGTAACAAGCAGCCTTGGCTCTGATGGCCGATGCTTATCCAGTGACAGCCAGCACCGTGGAGTTTATGTGCAATGATGGCATCGCCCAAACGTGTCCACGTGATGTTATTTCAGCAGTAATATTCTCACTCCTCTTCCTTGCTCCTCTTCGATTCACACTGCAGCTCATTTTTAACACTTGTCTATTCACCACTCTCCTGGACACAGAGGGAAAGCGGGAGCTGTGGGGGGGACCTGCCGATGCCGGCGGCTGCCTGCGCTTTGGGCAGCTTGGCCCCAGCAGAACCCAGCTGGTCCCTGCCAGCCCTCCCCAGGCTGGGAGCTGCCTCCCTGTGGCACATGTCCCTGCCTGGGAGACAGAGTCCATGGTGGTGATGGTGTGTGCTGGGGTGGTGACGGTGTGCGCTGGGGTGGTGACGGTGTGAGCTGTGGTGGTGACGGTGTGCACCACGCTCATCACAAGTGTACAGCCTGCCTTTCCCAGGGGAGATGAGTAACATGGTTGGTGAGTCCAGCCCACTGAGGCACTGGCATAAGCCCAGTGTGTGATTGCCGGAGGCTGAGCTCAGCCGCACGCTGGTAACGAGGGTGTCCAAAGCCACGGATTCTGTGGTGTGACGGGCAAAATTCTGTATCCAAAGAGGGATTTGGAAAGCGTCCTGCTGCTCCAGGGCACTGCAGAGGTGAGTGTGTGGTGGGAAGATACAGCAAATCGGCTGTTGGTAGAGCAGAAAATTGAGTAAGGGAAATGTTAGACCAGCCTTGAAATACCTTTTGGAGGTAGAAGAGATTTTTGGCTCTCATGATGAGCTGGGCCCTGTCCAGGCAGGCACAGCTTTCACTGTGTGCCGGGGAGCAGGCGTGCTTGGCTGGCCAGCGTGGGGACAGCCAGCCCTGGGACATCGGGGCAGAGGAATCACATCTGTCTGCTCCTTCTCTGGGTTCCTGTGTGATGTCAGCTCCACATCAAGGGGATTTCTGGAGCCCTTTGAACTGGGCAAAGGGCCAGATGATTGGGCATGAGTAACTATTGTAAAACGAAGAGGTAGGAAAAGCAGCCTGTCTGGGGTGACCTTGGTGACATCCAAGATGTGGCATTAGCTGGAGAATGAGGCAAAGGTTCACCCAGGATGGCTCATGCAGAGCTCCCCCTGTGAATCTCTCTGATAATCAATTTAAGCCCAAAGGAACGGGATAGACTCTGCTCTCAGGAGCCGAGTGGAGCAGCGATAGAGGTGCTACTGGGGAAACAGCGTCTGACCTGGGGAAGATGGGGTTTAGAAGAACTGTAAGGACAAGTAAAGAATGGACAATGGGTAGGACTGAGAGAAGTGATGGGCAGGAGGTCCCAGGGCAGTTCCTGAGGAGCAGGCAGGGATTGGTCTTTGTTAACACTGCCATTAATGACCAGGGTAGGAGGAGTGAAGTGCTGAGAGGGGCAGCTGGGACTGCAGCCTCCTGAGGGGTGCTCAGTGGGGCTGGGCTTGAGGATTTGGCAAAAACAAGGCTGAGGGGAGTATGAGTGATGCTCGCAAACACTGGGATGGGCAAGTGCCCTTTGCTGAGGCACAGCATCATGTGGGGCCACGAGCCATGACGGCTGGGAGGTGGAGTGTTTTTCTGGAACGGTCTCTACGTGGGATATTGCTGCTTCCACGCTGTCTCTCGATTAGCTCATGATGCGGCTGCCTGGGGTGGTGGGTGGTGCAGCACCCTGGCCCAGACAGCCTGTCCCCCACCTCGCTTCGCCCACTCCTGGGTGCCCAGACAGGCGGTGACTCGGTGGGACGCGCTGTGGGGACAGGATCCCCCGGGAGCCTCGGCTGGTTCGGATGGAGATCAGTGAGGTCATGCCCAGTTCAGCTGGATCCCCGAGGCTCTGGGACAGCATGTTCCCAGCAGGCGGGGATGCTGGGCAGGGTGACACCACCTTGCCCAGGCACTGGGGAGGAGGTAGGGCAGGACTGAGAACTGGAGACAGAGGCATTTCTTTTAACCCCAAAAAAGGAAGGGGGGCTCATTCTGCAACAGCCCAGCAGTGGGGTCTGGTGGGTCAGGGCACAAGAGGGACCAGCCAGTGGTTTGAGAAGGACCATCACTGGTGGTGGGCAGGAGAGCCAGGCTGCAGCCACAGGCAGCATGGGAGGCTCTCATGGTGGCACCGGCTGCCTGTTGGCACCAAGCAGCCTGGCACCTGGTGCTGGGCAGGGACATGGTTTTCATTCTGCTCCACAAGGACCATGTCCGGAGCTTCTCTTTGGGTTTATTAACATTAATAATGTTAGTCCCATATTAATGAGTGCACGAGAACAAAATGCCAGTCGCTGTCTCTCAGTCCGGGCTGCTGCAGAGCAAGGGATGGTAAAAGCGCCTGGCAGAGTGGGGAGCGCGGTGGGGCTGGGGGAGAAACACCTTGGCACAGGATTGTGCTCCCATGGGATGGTATTGAGCATAGCTGCTGGTGTGGGGAACCCTCCCTGCTGTCCTGAGGCAAACTGGGCGCTGGCAGGGACAACAGCATGTTGGATGTGGGCTGCTAGACACCGAGTAAATGATTAATGAACATCAAGAGGCTGGTGACGGGGTTACTGCCCCTCTGCGGCAGGGTCAATGCTAAGTACAGGGAACTGAAGGACTCTGGGACCAAGGGTTGGGCAACAGGTCCCAGCATTCCACTTCCAGGCACAGGATGTCCCATCCAGTCAGTGCTTGAGATTTCCACAAGTGGACAGAAACAGCCCCAATTGGAAGGGACCGGTTTTACTTGGCATTTGCTTTAGGCGGGCTCTCAGTGTTGTGGTTCTCGAGGTAAACAATCGGGGGGGGCTTTTCAGAGGGGCAAGGTGGTCTGGGACTCTGGAGGTCCCGGGGCAAAGCCAGGCTTGCTGCTGGGGCTTCTTCAGTGGAGTTCTGTGAGTCTGAATCTTCAGAGGAGAAACTGCTCTGGCTGGAAACCTGGAAGTACTGGGTGGCTTCTGCTTGTTTATCCACAGGTGGACCGTGTGTGCCAGGGGCTGAGACAATCCCGTGGGGCACAGCGGTGGGACACAACAGCTCAGCACCTAGAAAACGCACCCGGGGAGGCAGGGTGAAGGGATGCCTCTGGAGGGAATGGCTGCGCTCCTGGGTGAGGTGTCCTGCAGCTCCCAGGCAGGCTCCGCTCTCAGGTTTGGGGAGGGAGGTGTCAACAGAGCCCCGGCGGTGGAAGGCACCGTCAGCCTCCAGCCGCTGCTGGCACTGGGGCTGCGAGGAGCTGGGCTCTGCATCCAGTGTGGGGCCAGAAGCGCTGCGGGCCCAGGGCTGTCCCGGTCCCCAGGGCTGTCCTCGCCCCTTGGCATTGGGCTCCAGCTGCTCTGCCGCCCCCTGGCCCCCCGACACCACCAGCTTGGGGCTGGCGGCTGCTTTGCAGACGGGGGCTTCCTTGTGAGGGGCTGAAGATCCCGAGCCCAGGGGGCTGAAGGCATCTCCCTGACCATCGGCTTGTGCTCCCCAGGCCTCCTGCAGCTCTGCCAGCATCTCCTCCAGGATCTGCCGGCTCTCCTGGTACCTGTGCCGTGCCTCGGTCCAGGCTGCCGGCCCGCGGCTGCTCTGCATCCTGCGCACCTGAGCCTTCATCTCCTGTAGCTTCTCCAGGGCGAGCTCCAGGGACAGCTTCTGGAAGGAGCTCTGCAGGCCCTGAAGTGCTTGGCCCTCCCCACGCTTCGCCCAGGCTGGGCGCTGCCAGCAGCCCAGCTCCAGCCCAGCCACCTACGAAAGGAGGTAAGAGAGGCTCTTTTCACGGCTGTCCAGCCGGCACCGGCTCCTGCGGGAGGGCAGCCCCTGTGCCCACCTTGCTGGAGAAGTGTCCGAGCTCCTGCAGCAGCTCCTGCTCCACCTGCCGCCGCTCCACCTGCCTGGAGAAGCTCGTCAGCTTGGTCCGGAGAAGGGCTGCGGCCGCCTGGAAGGGATTTGCCTCGGGGAAAGCTGTGTCCTGGACCTCGGCTGCCTCCTGACACAGGGCCAGGCCGTGCTGGTACTGAGCCTGTGGGGGTGGCAGGAACAAGCTCCGTGCTTGGGAAATGGTGCTGACCTGCCGTGCCGGGACACGTGGGCAGGGTGAGGCTCTGCAGGTCAGCGCCAGCGTTGCTGTCAGAGCTATGTGGAAAGTGTTTCTGGGCAAGTGAGAAGATTGTTCAGATCTCTGCTCTGTCCTGGCTTGGCTCAAAATGCACAAATAGCATTGTCCTGCCCTGAGCGGGGTCACCTTGCTTCATTCTCCTTGCATTACCTAAAGGGTCTCTCTATCTGGGGATATGAGAGGAACAAATCCTGGACACCAGGTTATTTGTTGTCTGATGGACACCCAGGATCTGCAGCCCTGTAGGAGAACGGGCTGTGAAGGATGGAGTGCAGGAGGAGTTGGGAACAGCAGCCCCAGCCAAGGAGCAGCAACCATCCCCTCACCACAGCAGGGTGGCCCAAAGGCCCTGGCAAAGCTGGGCCTGAAAACTGCAGCTTCACCCAGCCAGCCTGGTGACACCCCGTTTTGCCCAGAAGCATCATTCCAAACCTGGGGGATTTGGGCTGATTGTATCCAATTTTGTAACGATGTTTGAATGGTTCTAGTTTGGCGTTTTCAGTTTCCGCTGAGGCAGGGGCCGGGGCTGCCTCACAGTGCTGCTGGCAGCGATGCCCCAGGGTGCACGTCACAGAAAGTCCCCCCCACACGTACTGTTGCCTGGATGAGGAACTCATTAAACTGCTCGGTGGAGCCCTGGGAGCTGTCAGGGCTCAACTCCTCAGTGCCCATCTCCTGCAGCCGCGTCGCCGCCTCCCCGTCCAGCCAGCACCCCAGCTGCGAGAGAGAGCGGGGATGGGGTCAGGCAGGTCCGGATGCCCCATGGCACCTCCCCTTCCTTCCCCGACCAGGGCATCGCATCCCATCCCATCCCAGGCATCGTTACACAGTTGACTCGTAATTAATATCAAAGCTCAGGCAATCCCATTATTCTCTGGGCTTCCTTCATCATCAAAAACTGAGGAAATGTGCCCAAAATGCTCAGCTGTGGGAACACTGCAGAGGAAAACTTCAACTTGTCACACCCAGAACGGCACCCCAGGGACACCCAACTCACCTTGCTGAACTTGGCCTCGAGCTCCCGGACCTTTTGAAGGAACTCCAGGCGCTCCAGGCAGCTGTTGGACTGGGACACCAGGTCGTGAAGCTGTTCCTCCAGCTGACTGTAGAGCCCCTCGGCCAACTCCATGCTGGTCCTGGTGGTCGGGGAAGAGAGGGTCATTATTGCCGTGTGAACTGCTGGCTCCTCCCAAAGACACTGGCCAAGGCAGCTCTCTGGGGAGCCGGAGGATCTGGATGGAGCAACTCCCTGGGAGCAGGCACTGGCATTGGCCACATGGGCAGCCCAGAGCTGAGGGAGAGGATGGGCAACAACATGGGATGTGTGGCTGGTGAAAGCCTGGCAGGTGCCTGGGTCAGGAGCTCACCAAGAGACCTCCTCACCCGCCTCCTGCATCTTCAGAGCACACCCAGGACACAAGGGCTCTCCCTGAGGTGCACTGGGCACTGAGCTCCAGGCCCTGCACACCGGGCACACTGCAGGGGGGCACCCTGGCCCCGAGGGGCCCTGACACTTCTTCATCCCACGGAGCAAGAGAGATGTCAGGGAACACAGGACAGGAAAGTGTTGGCTGTCAGTGGAACTCTGCCAAGAGATGCTGCATGCATGGACTGCTGGACAGCCTGACAACACCAGGTGAGCATGGCGCTGACAGACAACCGCAGCATTGCTGGACAAGTGCACCATCGCCAGCCCAGTGCATCATCGCTGTCCGTGTGTACGTCATCACCAGCCCAGCGCACCATCACTGGCCGTGTGTA
>JANHGN010020771.1:0-42861 GCA_024605025.1 Megaceryle maxima | reverse complement strand
AGACAACATCGTTCTTCTTTAATCCAAGGGAAAATTTAACTGGGGGAGTTAACATATGTGCTAGGAAGACCTAAGCACAGTGTCTTCCATTGGAAACTGACACCCATTTTAAAAAGCTGTCGGTTAAAAAGAAAAAAAAGTATCGGCACTGATTCATTTAGTTCAAGTGAAGTGGCATTAAACATCATTTTCTTCAGGACTTTGTTTTGAATGTATTTGTAGCACGGCCTTATTAGTGAAGTTCCTCCGGGCGACCCTGGTGCACCTTTTGATTAAACACTAATTTGGGTGTTGGTGCTCTGCTGTTGCCAGCTGCAGTTGTAATGACCAACACTAACCTCAGTGTTATGCACTTAGTATTCTGAAATATATAAGCTATAATATTGCTGAAAATCTGCACGTTTTAAGGCTGCCTTCTCACAGTAAAAAAGAAATTTGAGCTCTAGAAACTCTGTTAAAAGACCTTTTTGTGGATTTAGAAGGACAGTGCAGTGTGTTGAAATTTTAGTCTGCCGTCAGTGTTTCAACAAGTAGCTCAAATACAGTTTGAGATATTCCTAAAACTGTATTAGAATTGCTGGGTTGCACTGAAGCATAGGAAGCACAAGTGGCTATCGACCACTGGGGCTTCTTTCTACAGTGCTCTAAGGGGAAACAAGGATATGATGCAAGTCATCCTAATCCTTTCCAAAAAAAGCAAAGAGAACTCGTTATAAAAGTCAAATCCATTTTTCCTAATGGAAAAATCAAAGGAGATCCTTGTTAAGTATTTGACGACTAGACTTCCCCTTTGATACTCTGTTATCCTTGATGATAATTTGATAAAATCCTTCTGAAGAAAAAAATGCTTTACCTCTGAACACATCAAAGACTTTCAAGCAATAGTCTCCTCCATTCTAGGTGTACTTTTTTGTGGTCCATAAAAATTAGAGAGACTCTCATGTACTAATAGGCTGCCTTTCATCAAGTAGATAATAGCACTTATTTATATTTAACACTTTGTTGCAGCAGTCCAAGATAGCATTTCTATTGAGTAATGAGCTTGCTTTAAATTTTCAGTAGTAAATGAGGAGGAAATATGTGTAGCAGCATCTTTCCGTGCATGATTAAGCAAGGTACTATGTGTATAAGTGTTTTAAGATGAGGAAGTGATTAATTTAGATGCTTTGGAGGGGGAGGGAGGACTGGAGAGGTCACTTCAGAGCTATGATTCTCAGTTCTAGAGTCGATTGCATGGGACTGTGCATTATAGGTTGTCTTGTAGGTGCTGTGATAAAAGTCTAGAGTCGAATGCAGATTGTCTGGGATTAAGAACTTTATGCCTGTACTGGCAGGCTTGGCTATTTCTTCAGGCTTTTGCTGCCTCAGGGATCATACTTGAAAGTTGTGAAGAGCTGGAGGCTGCATTTTTCTCCGTAGCCTTATTGTTCTTGTTTGATTGACACTAGTGGCAGATACAGAAAAAGAAGATTTTAAATGTAACTGTTTGGTGTTAAGGCCTGTGAAGTTAATTCTGATGAGTAGTTCTATTTTGGAGATTGTACTTGGTGTAGATATTCAAAGAAAGACCTGAAGTGCTTTACAGAGCTGAAACTGGAGAGCTGCTGGTGAAAATGCTCCTACTTTCCTCAGGAGTCAAAGAACCAGTCATCTGTCTCCAGGTTGTTTTCTGGCTCTACTCCTGATTTTTCTTTGAACAGTTCTTCACCACAGTCTTGTCTTTCAAACACTTAGCTCTGATGCAAGTCTGCCTGGTGGGTATCATGGTTGCATATCATAGTGTTAAGTCCAACTTCACAGCATCCTTTCTCGCCTGAGGCGAGCAGTTTGTTTAGGTGAGGCAAGCCAAACTTCATTGACTGCTGCCTCCAAGGGTTGATGTTCAGACTTTGTTCTTAGGCAGGTAAACAATCATTAGTTTATCAATCTGAAGAAAACACTTCAGCAGGGCTGGATGGAAGGGTCTGGAGATGATAAAAATACCTCCTTTTTGCTGCACCTCCAGCAGTCTTGTAAAACAAAACCCAACCAACCAAGTTTTTGCAGGAGTTTTTCACGAGTAAGTTTCCTCTATCAGAGTAGAAAGCAAGGAAGAGTAGCTTGTGCTTCCTGCAGAGTGCGTGCTTAAACAACATGGGCAGAGAAAGTTGTCTTGAGTTCCTTACAGAGGAAAATGGAGATGGGCAAGAAAAGCAGCATAGATCTGAGGTGGTGAAAAGGCTTGTCTGTAACCTCCTGGCAGCTAGCAAAATGTTCAGCATCTTGCTCCCTGTCTTGTCCTGAGGTCCTTAATGTTTGGCCCCTTATGGGACATGATGTCTTGACTTCATGACCTCACAGTTATTTGTGTTGGTCCTGAAAGGTGATACATCCTATTTTTCTGAGTTGGAATGGTATTGTAGTGTATGATACTTTTTTTTTTTAATTCTCTTCCCATTCTTCAGAAAAAGGAGCTGGTTCAGCTGTGCCAAAGGAAGATCTTCATGCTAGCTTCTTGTAGTTTTCTTGTGTGTGTGCTGAGAATACTTGTCCTTAGAATTTAGATGTGTAAGGAGAGCTTTTTGAGGTAAAAGTTTTCATTCTGGGTAAAATGTAGCCTGATGTTCAGTCTGTAGTGAAGGAGAGTAGTGTTTTTTTTTTTTTTTCCCTCTGAACATGAGTTGTAGCAAAACCTTTTATTTGATGAAACTGAGGTTCCCTAGGAACAGCCTGTCAGCTTAACGCTTAATTCAAAAATTTAGGCAGAAATGTCTCTTTCTTGAAAAGGTTAAATTGGGTAGGTGCTTTAAGTTACTGCAAGACAAAACCTAGATTTAATTTGATCTGACTTGAATAGGTGTCAATATCAAATGAACTCTCTGTTTTGTTGCCAGAGGGGGAGACTGCTTTGAGTTGAATGACTATCTTTATTTTGCTTTGCAGTGCAACATAGGGGTTTTGTATGTGACATAAATATGCAGGCTACAAGGTAACCTTTTTAAAATGTTGCTCCAAAAATTTAATTAGCTCTGAAACTAATATTTTAGAAGTTTTGGGACCAAAATACTAGGCACTTAATTATAAATCAAGCCTATGCTTGAGTAGCATGTGAAAATATTCTGAAGATTTGTCTGTATCTCACTTCTGCTTTGGTTTTGCTTCCTTCAAGTAGCATGCTGTATTGTGCTAGACATATATAGCCTTGTCAGATGCCTACGTATGTCAATACAGAAAAGAAAACTATAGTAGAAGATACTTAGCTGGGAAGAAGAAAACCAGCCAGAGCTCCATTTACAATTTTTAATTCAGTTAAACAAAAACAGAGATCCTATGATACTGTGTGAGAAAGGTACACAGTGTTACTGGAAAAGTATGTCTCTTGCATAATGAGGAATATAGAGTTTATGACTTTATCCCTAATGCTTTGGATAGCAGTGAACTGCTTATTGGAAGTTAAGCAGGGTGTTGTAATACAGCAAAATCTTGAAGAACATTTTGCTCACGTTCTGCTGTATTGCATCACATTGTACCTTGTTCTTTTGTCGAGTTTATCCCATGGGGGGGGTCTTGTCAGCTTAGGATATGAATTATACCTTCGTATTTCATAACTGTTCAAGGTGGAAAGAAGCTTGATTCTCATGTTTAGCAACAAAAGATATATAGCATTACACTGCCAGTAAAATCACAATTGTAATACTGTTGTTCATTTGAATCCTTCCCTGCATCCCAGGTTGGCCTTCGGCAGCTCGATATGTCATTACTGTGTCAGCTGTACTCCCTGTATGAATCGATTCAAGAATACAAAGGTGCTTGCCAAGCTGACTCTAACGCAGACTGCACGTACGCTCTGGAAAATGGTTTTTTTGATGAAGAAGAGGAGTACTTCTAGAAGCAGGAAGATTCACCTCCAGGCTGACCGAAGTTCTTTTGTCCTTCTCTCCTGGTAACACACCTCATCAAGAACGACTGGAATCTGTATGGATCCCTCTCCCTGGCGAGGAACACCCAGCTACCCCGAATTGTGTTAAATTCACTTATTTTAACAGGCTGTCAGTACAAGTTACTCATGCAAATACCACTTGAGGAAAGTGCTGTACTCTTAACTTTTGAAGAGTCCTCAGACATGCTTGACAAGAGTTTTCAATTAAATTTGCAAGGTGGGTGTTTTCAACTTACAAATGTTGGTAGCTTATAACTGGAATTTTAATCGTAGCAGACAGTAGCGACTTCCTGAGTTGAAATAACTTCGTAAGTGGGGGAGGGAAGCCTCAGCTGTGGTGTAAATAGCTATAGGTGATCTTTTTTTTGGTCAGTGGTATGGATAATTGCATTTTGAACAGGCATCTGGATGCACGCACATCTTCAGCTCAACTAAGCTAGTTCTGCTCTTACCAGCTGCATAACCAGTTTTTTACTGGGTGGATTGTTTACACAGTTTAAATTTTATTTTATTTTTTTCTCCTTAAGCTAATTTTGTCCTTTCCTTATTCCTGGCTTACAAGCTGTACATGTGATGGTGAATGTTATCAGCAGGTTTTTTTTCTGTTGATCTAATTCACTTTCTTGGTACTGCCACTTAATGTTAACTTTTATACAGTTGTTTGGATTTCTCACATCAACATAGCTCTTTGGCCTGCTAACCTCTGTTCTGAAATGCTTTGCCTAGCTTTTACTGTACTGCATAGTAAAAGCACAGATTCAAACACAATCTGTCTGCCACTATGTGGCTTGGAATTACATGAACTCTTGTGCAAGTGTTCTTGATCATATGAAGAATAAGGAAACCTCTCATATGACACAATGGGACAAATTGCAATATTTTATACTGGGTGAACTTTGTTTCTGTAAGGTAGACTACAGCTCTTTTTAAAAATGCAAAATAAGTATTTTGAGCACATACGTTACATATGTTAAAACTTTTTATACTAACTTGTTCTTTGAAGTATAACTTATTTGTGTTTTCAGAACTTACTAAAGCACTCGGTTAAGTTTTTATGATTTCATAGTGTGTGTACATGCAATGCTTAATCAGCTTGGAAAATGAGAGTTGCCAACTATCTGAGTCTTCACCCTTCTCTATTTTAAGTAAAATCCGCTCCCAATGCAGTTTTCATTTCTTAATTCCACAGATTGCTGTAAAGCATAGTGCCTGAATCATGACACAAGCTAATAATTAAGGGCTTCAATCTCAAAGGGTTTTTGCATGGTTCGTGTCTGGCATGACTACCATTTACAGAAAGAATTGGAGATCACATTCTGGGGTAGCTCCTCTCTTAGTTTTTAGCAAAGGCTAGGATGTTGCAGTGATAAAAGCCAAGAGACTTCCAGGGTGAAGCTTTTGGGCATTCCCTTTAAAAGTGGCTCATTTTAGTGAAATTTTAAGGCCACAAGAGTAAGGGCTGTGCTGTTATTGTGTATGTGTATAAATTGTTAATCTAGTCTCTGTCAATGGTTGGATTTTAATTTTTTTTAATGTTAATTCTGGTCTAATTACATTGCTCACCCAAAATGAAAAAGAATGATAAGGCAGACACAGATAAACCAAATGGCTATATCTATATTTAAGTTGTGTGTGTATGTGTGTATATATATATGTGTATATATACACACATGTATGTACAACTTTATGCTTTGACTTAAGAATGTAGAGGCTTTGAATATAATTTGCTGTGCTTTTGGTATTTAGATGATGTTTTTTTTCTAGTCTGTTGAAGTACTGCTATTTTCTTGCTCTTCCCCCCCCCCCCAAAAAAAAAATAAAAAGCATGATGTTTAGCATAACTTTTTAATGTTGTGTGTATTTTAATTTACCATTTCAGTGGATCCAGACCCTTCCCACTTCCCAACCTCTCCTTAAAAATCCTAGGACTAGTCATCACTCCAGGATTGAAGCAAGCAATTTTTAAATTGCAGTGGAAAAGGTTCTACCTGCCTATATTTGGAATGGAATTTCCCACTTTTGTCTGAAGTGGATTTTACTTGTCTTTGAATTCAAGAGAGAAAATCCTGTCTCTGTGAGAATTAAAGATTCTGTTTTTACAAATCCTTAAATAGTGCCATTCATCAATAGTCCCACTGGTTAGAATGGACTTGAGCAAAATTCACAGTACTTTCTCTTAAATATTTTTGCTTTTAAAATTTCATTTATATATGTTTCTGATCGTAATGCAGTATGCTTGTGAGTTGGGGAATGTGCAATGTTTGGCTGCTATTTACTATACCAAGACAAGTGTAAAAGTCACTCCATAACATTATCTGGGCTGGAAAAAAGGATGAATTACAAGGATTTACTAAGTTTTCAGCACTTTGTCCCTTTTAGTAACACTTTCTTGCCTGGGAGAGAAATCATAGTCTATATTCTGAAGGCAAACTCAAGGCTGTGAAGGCTGTCTAGCTAGACAAATGTTTCAAACCCAGTAAATTTATTACATCAATAAGCAGTTACTCTAGAGGCAGATTTCTGTGCCCTGTGTTTCAGTTGAGAGATATCTTTTTGCCACAATATAACACTATGAAGTAGGAAAATTGCTTTGAAGGAGAGGTGCTTAGTAAGACAATGTAGCTTAAATACTGAGTAATTGTTCGTGCAGCAACTCAGAGTTTGGCTGTGTGCATGACAGAACAAGCTGGGTTACTATGAAAGCTTGCTACCCTTGGTCCAAACCACGTATCAACAACAATCCCTTTCTCATTTTTACCTTGTAACCCCAATTTGAATTATGCATAACCTTTTAGTATAACAAAAGAAATTCTTAAAAACTTACCTACCCTGTGAGTCCCACACAACCCTTTTCAGTCCTGCATAGTGCAGCCAGTGTATCCAGTAGTGAGCAGGCACAGGAGAAGACAGGTTTATAAGGAAGGGAGGACAGTTGGGCTCCTGCTGCTCTGAGATGGAGAACAGGTGAGTACAATGCTTAGGAATGCAATCTACCATAGGTAACTTTTCATTGTCTTTTCTCCAAAGGGCCTACAAATGTAGTAAAGTGGTTAGAAATAAGGAATTATTAGGTCTGTGGTAGCTGTATTTGAAGATGTATTTTTTTTTTTTAACAATATACTACCCTCATTTGATTGCTATGACAATTGCAGAGTCATACAGGCATAACTGCATTACAGTCTAGTCCTTTGGAAATTATCCTAGTCTACAAAAAGAGTCTGGAAGTGCTCTACTCTGGAGAGAGGGTGTCATTTAAAAAAATGTGTTGCTGATGTCCTGGCAGCTATAACAGATGAACATTTAGGTTCAGCTTTGGATCTTGGTGAATTCCCTGTCAGCCCTATTGATTTTAGTGGGGACAGACTTCAAAGCAGGGCTTTTTTTTATTTATTTTTTTTTATTTTATTTTGGTTTGGTTTTTTTTTTTTTCATGAAAGCAGAGCTACTGACACAGTCTTGGAAATAAGAGACCAAGAGGAGCTGCATGGTGTCTATACCAAGATACAAGAGGTATTCAAATACATGCTACAAATGTTTTTGAAGATACTACTTTGAAACGCAGTAGGTGATCATCTGAATAACTTGAAAATGAGATCAGTGTTGCTTCAAAGAAAGTCTTCCAATAAAGGTGTGGCAAAATTTCACACTATTTATGGGTAGCTTGGACTTGGATGTCCACTAAAGTTGGATTTTTAACACAAAATGTAGTTAGTCGTATGAAATTGGAAGACTAAGAGAAGGATTATGCAAAAAATATTCTAATATTTGTAAGTAATTTCATTCCTAATCGTAGGCTATCAAATCATTTTGTGTTACCTTCTAAAATAAGTTTTTTAAATTGTTTGCATTTTCTTGTAAACAATGCAGTTTGCACAATTTTAAATGCAACAGAGTAGCAAAGTCCCCAACACCTTTATAAAAGAAGTTTGTCTGCTTAGTACCTGTTTACAAAGCTAAGGTTTTGCCTCACATTTGACCTAGTTCCTAAGGGAACAAAACCATGACTTTGACCATGAATATTCTGTCAGTCTGTTTGCTATAAACCACATCTGATAGAAGTTGGAAAGTTGCTCTGTTTTTACAAACCCTGTAAAATGAGCAGCTGGAGGAGGAAAGAGACTGGTACTTCCACAGACAGGACCATGGGTAAAACCTTTTGATTTCTGTTTGGTCACCCATCAGCCAGAAAGCAAAAGCCAGGTGGTCACCTGGCTGCTGGCAGCTCTGCCGCAGCTGGGGCACGTACCATATCTTACACCATGCTGGGTGTTAGTGGGTGGTATGGGTAGGAGGTGAGTCTTCAGCACATCTTCTAGGGAGTGCGGATGAAAATGGGATCCAGGAAGAGACCCAGGGAAGACCCCAGGTATTGCCTTCAGAATAAATGGGATGCTGGAAGGGATGAGTGTTGTGGTGAGAGATGTCCCATTTCTGCAGGCTGAAGCTTCACGCTGTTTGGAGGGAGATGCTGAGATCCTGGGACACAAGTTGTTTAATATCCCATGTTTCATTAGTTCTGCTGCTGACAGTTTGGGGGATTTTTCGTGTCCTTTTTCAACCTGTTTTAGAGTCTGGGTATATGCTACTTGTCATGGTTGCAGGTACACAGTTTTGCTTAACTGGAAAGAACACCTTTTACTTGCCTTGCTGCCTAGCTAAAGCAAATCATTTTGCTTGAGGAATTAGGTTGCTCTGAGGGCAAGGGGAACTAATTCCCCCACTGTACTGTTCAGCTGACCGCTGGGGAGGAATGGGAAATAGGATGTTTAATCTGGTCGGTGCCAAAGGGAACTCTATTAACAGGCCTTTTCTTTTTCAATGTGCAGCTTTGTGTCCTTCAGCCACTTTGAAAGAATTTACTCCTGGTTTTGTGTTGCTTGCTCGTAGAGGCTGCGTTACCACAGCAGTTTGAGGTTCACATTCCTTTTCATACACTGCATGCATTTTCTTGGAAAACAACTCCTCAGAACTGTTTTTCCATCCATTGTTAACACTGGTTTGTTTAAAGCTACTAAATTTAACTCCTGCATGACCTAAGGAAATAACTTGTTCATTTTCTTAGCCAACGAGTTAAAAGCTCTGTCTTATTTGCAAAGTTGTCTGATATTGATTTTACATTTTCTTTGAGTTTCAGAGCTCCCTAAACTACATGTTAAAGCTTTCTAACTGGCTGCTTTATGAACCTGGTGACTCCAGCTCTGCAGCTAGCTTTGCAAACATCCAGGGTCTGCTGCAAGGACTAGTTTTTGCTGTGGCTCAAAGAGCCTGGGGGATCTGTGTGGACATGGTCTGTGCACAGTAGCAAACTCTCCCAAGGTGAGGTTGTCTAGAAGAGTGGAAGTGGTCCCACAGAACCCAGATGTGCTTCAGGGCAAATGAAAGTTGATTAAGCTGTTAGGTGAGGCTCAGTGTATGCTGGACTGTTGCTTGCAATTACACCTTGTAAGGAAGCAGTAAGATTAGCAAGTTCTCCTCACTCCAGATGACCAGCAGTGCATTTGGCCATTTGTTTTTAAATGACAGAGGAACTGTCCCTGTAGAAGTCTATTTTCCTTAGGTTGTTTTTTTTTTTCCCTCCCTTTCATCTTTTCTATTAAGGAAAATTCATTAGATGAATGTGGAAACAACCAGCCCTGAGTAATGAAGCCCACATCTGATTTCAGAGGAATGTGCTTTTAGCAGTATAATTTACATTTCTCTGATAAGGTTGGTATGCAATTTAAAGAGACAAACCCATTTGCTGTTGAAATACACAGGCTTATGATTAGTTCAACACTTCACTGAACTTCTGCTATGGATTTTAAATGTATTCATGCTAAGATGTTATTAAGATGTCTTCAAGAGAATGTAAATTTTGAGAATTTCTCAATTTAAAATGAGAGGAGAAATCCTGTACAAATTGTGGATTATTTGAATTCTAAAAAAACCGTGACCCAAACAGACTGTTTAGAATTGTTAACACAGAGTTCAATCTTGTGTCAAACAACTGCCTTAAATTAATGTTAGGAGAAGGAGTTCAATCCTCCTCGCAGCATTAACTACTATCTTTCAAAAACCACAAGCATTTATTCCATGGGTCAGAAAAATCTGTGCGATTTTTCTGGCTAGACACAGAGTTTCAGAGCTCAGTTTGGCACAGGATACCAAGCACTGTCACAAACAATAAAGCTGCCTGTCTGAGTCCTACCACCTCTTGCTTAAAGCCTTCTGACTCGTTAAATAGCAGAACCTTTTAAATCATTTACAAAAAGGCAACATTATAAGGTTGTTACTTAAGTTATAAAAGCACCTGGATGATAGGGACTGTACATTTTGATGGTTTTCCTCTCAACTCAACCCTCTATGCTGGCATTGGTTTAACAGAATCTGGAATTTAACAAAAGCCTGGAGCACTAATTATTTGTGTTAGAAGTGCTCATGGCCTACAATTTTGTTAGGGTTGCTTAAGATGCTGGAAATTTCAAGCAGGACACACAGAGGTGAATTTACAAGGAGTGATGCAAAGTTTTGAACAGGTAAAGTACAAGCTTAAACAGGACCATATTTCTAACTTGTTTCATTACTATGCAATAACATAGGCTGTTCATGTTAGGGAATAAAATTATTTTTTTGATACGCTATGTTGCACAACAGGTAAACTACTGAAATGTTAAAATAGTTGGTATAGGGGAAGGACATTTCATCAGAATCAGCTGGAAAAAAAAACCAAACATCAAAACAGAGTGAAAATTAATTTCTCATAGCACTAGAATATTAAAATCTTACTACCATTTGGTTTTTGTCCTCTATGAACACAGCATGTCTCTGTCCTTTCTAGGAGTCTTAATACTCTTCTTTTTTACTATTGTACAAATCATGCAGTCTTGGCTTGTATCTTTGAATTATCCTTGCTCTGACTGATATTTAGTCATGTTGAAGAAACTGGAGTAGTATTTAAGTAGTATTTCCTTAAATACCTTGCATCATACAATGTAATGTGGAGAAAAATTGAATATATAGTGCCTATTCACTATATAATTTATATCTCTCTGTGGTATAAAGGAAAGACAAGAGGAAAGACATTTATGAACAATGCTCTAGTGTATTTTGGGGACCATCATTATGCTTGCATGAAGGATTAAAATTTAATGATAAACAAGAGAGGTAGAAATTTGCAGTAATCTCTGTGGGGAAGAAGTTTTGTATGGTTTATGCATTTCTTTTATCCTTATGTCCTTTTGCATAGGATTTGCTTGAGGCCCAAGTTTTCGTATGCAAATAGATTTGTCTTGTTTCCAGTGCTTTATGTGGTCACACAATCGGGCCTTTTTGTTCCCCTTTGCCAGTTATCACTAGCCAGTCATTCTAGAAGTCCTTTCTATTTCTGTTGCAAATGTAAGACTGTTCTCAGCTTTCAATATCACTTCTTCTCAAGGAGACTAAAACTCTTTTCTGCACTTTCAAGTGCAGGTGTGTATGGACAGACTAGGTCAATCAAGGTTAGAGAAGCCAAGCATATCTCACTGTTACTGCGGACGTAAATTTGTGACAGCATTTGCTTAAAAGTGGAAATTTACACTACAATTTCTTTTGCAAATTAGAAGGGAGTTTGTACAGATGTGTCTATTCTCCAGGAACAGACTTCAATTCACCATGTCCATTCTTTCATTTTCTGAAATAAATGCTTTTGTTTGTGTGCAGTGATCGTATTTTTGTTTCAACCTGACTGTGTGTAATCTGGTGTGTAAGTCCAGTGTGTAAGAAGTGTGTAGTAGATCTGAAGAGGTAAAAGCTGCCTTATTTATTCCAAAGTTTTAAATGCTTTGCCATCCTACAGCCAAGGAATCAGTCTGATGGATTTTCACATTGCTGCCTTAGTAAGGCTGTTCTGGGGGGTAGCAGGGAAATGGAAGCATGCAACTCGAAGATGAAAAGTAGAGGACACAAACTTACTAAAAGATCAAGCCATCATCTTCACAATGGATTCCTCAAGTAAAATCTTAAATTTTCACAAAATCATATTGTTGGAGAAATAGTCAAAATTGAAAAACAACTGAGCATCAAACTGCTACCGCCCCCAGTAAGAGCTGACAGGTCTCCTAATTTAGGAAAGGCAGTTTAGCTTTGGCCTCTCAGAGCCAGGATCTCTGCCTGCCACTGAGAACATCTGTCAAGAATTCCTATCCAGCCTAACAGCTGGAGGAAGGACCACATGACCTCTGAGTTCACTTCTAGCCCCAGCTGATTCTGTGAAAACAAAACTGTTCCCATCAGTGGTGGCAGGGGCAGCTGCTAGCTCAGGACAAAGAGCTGAGCCTTCAGGAGCAGCTGTTGGGAGGAGTTGAGAGGAGCCAGCACTTTTTGGTATAATGGCACGAAATCACAGACAGCACCTTCCACCCTGCTGTGAGGAAGAATCTGCACGCGGGGGCTTCCTGTTTTGCCATCCTCTGTCAGGGTGTATTGTAGAGGATTAAAACCACCTCTCTGAAGTTTCTATCAAAGTGCTCCTGCTGCTGAATTAGATTAGCATCAGCACGCTGGCATTTTTTAAATGAAAACAGATGACTAACAACGAGGGAAAGGAGACATGATCTGTATGTTTCTGATGCTGCTCTATCAGTGACATGTTGTGTGGTTTTGTTCTGGTTTTTGTGTTTGGTGGGGGTTTTTTAATTATTATTGGTTTTGGTTTTTAAACTGATACAATCTCTCCTGTTGCACAATAAACAATGAAACTATTGTAGGGATAAGGTGCCTTTCTCCCAGTTGGTCTTTTCTTTCAGTGTAGGATTTTTATATGGTCAGAAGCTGCATCATTTAATATATAGATAAGGCAGAAAATGCACAGGTTATAAGACTAGGAATGTCCTTCTGTCTCTCCATCTACACACATATAGACACCTCATTTATATAAATTGCACAATTCAATTAAGCAGGAGTTTTTAGGGGAAAATGCACTTAAAGTGAAAGAAGTCGAAATGAAAACAGGAGTTTTAATACAAACTAAGTCTTGCTATGTAAATAAATACCACCATTTTAATCTATAGCAAAGTTAATTTGCTTTTCCAAAGGAAAGGTTTTGAATCACCTGTCCACCCTTGCTGAAAAAAAATTCTTCATTAATCAGCACTGTCATCTTTTAATTTTGATCTCTCCCAGGACAGAACAAGTAAGAGATGGATTGTGTTTACCTTGCTGTGTAACCCACCTTTCATTTCCACATTACTAAGTAGGAGAAATATCCTCATAGGGAAACAAGAAATTCCGGTTGTTGCAAAAATTGATATGTATTATGTTTAAAGGGATACATTCACTTTTCCTCCTCATCCTGCAAAGTCCAAGGCCATTTTTCTGGTGCTGGTATGTGGTGCTTTGTTATGCAATGGATGCTCTCAGTAGAGAATGCCTTTTTCCTAGTTATTATTACACTTTTGTTTGCTTTTGATTTCTGGTGATCAAAAGAACTCTGTAGTCCTACTGAGAAAAAGAGATGCTATCTGCTGTAGCCAAGACATGATACATCAGTGGCTTTGAAGGCTAGAACCAAAGCTTTATAATGGAGGTTAAGTGAGACACCAAAGAAAGGATCAAAGTTTAGGAGTGATGAATGTATGACTGCATCAGATGGGCTACAGCATGCATGGCAGGGAATCACTACAAAGGTAACACCTACAGATGCTTACAGAGTGAATTAGCAGTTCAGAGATGAGAGTGCAAAGTGAGAAGTGCTTCTGTGGTGTTGAGATTTTTTTTTGTCTAAATTTGTACAATGTTACTGGATTTATTTACTGAAAAGATACCACTAGTTTGTAATTAAAAAAAGAAAAAGAATTATGCAAGACCTACCTGTGCTTTCTACCTCAAAGCCTCAAACTGTTAAATCAGGTACATTAATTTTCCTTTCACATAACCAAAATTAAGATCAGTTAATGTGCTAACTCTCTCCCCTCTAAGTTTTTAAACTAATTTCCAATTTATTTTGATGCACAGCAGCTGTAGTAACTTAAAATTCACACTAAGGGATGGATGATTTGCTCTATATACTCCTAAAGTCTTCAGGTGCATTTGTTCTAGAAGCCAGCAAGAGTCGTAACTAAAGCTTTCCTTAACAAATACTTTAAACGTGGCACCTTCAATATTCACATTCTCTGGCTCCTGGCACATCTGTTTCAATATCTGACATTCATGGTGTTGACTGACTCCCAAAAACCTGCAGCTGAGAGAACTTAATGTTTCTCATCTTTTTAAGCAGACATGAACAAGTTAATCCTCCTCTAAATCCTATGATGGTGGAGGTACAATCATTTTATGGAGCCACAGGTAAGACTAGCTCAAGGTCACATAGTATAGTCACTTTTACAGCCAGGATTAGGAGTTCAGGTCCCTGCTCCTCTGCTCAGATAGCTATTGCAGGCACTTCTGTGCAGTTTATGGACAACAGCTCTTTTGCCTAAAAAATGTACTCAGAATTACAGTTAGAGATTATAAGAAATTATGGGGGGTTGTCTGGATTAATTTCTGCAGCAGCCAGCATGTGTACAAACCATGAGTTCATAATCTTATGCTCCTATGTAAAGGAGCATTTTTACCCAGGGAAGAAAACCCAGACAAACCCAAACAGTATCTGTTATCCTAATGAAAACCAATTAAAACATCATTAGCAGTGTTTCCTAGCTGCTCTGCAGACCTGCCATTTATCTATACAGGGCTCAAAAGAAAGAGCTTTACAAATTTAGGACAGCAGATCATATTTAGAAAAAAGATTTTGCAAAGCTGCTCACATTCAGATCTTCTTTCTAGCTACCTCAGTAATATAGTAAACATTACTGGAAAAACTAAGAAGGTCAGAACAGCATTAAAAGAGGCAGGAGAGAAAACTGGAATCTTGTTATGTACACCTTCCTGCAAATTCAAACTGCAGCAACCTGTGCTTCAAATTAATTCAGTAACAAAATTCCTGGTGACTTTTAGCAGCAGCAGCATGCACTCATTATGTCTTTTCCACATGAATTTTCTCTGAGCTCAGCAAGGCTACTCGGAACAATCCCAGGTTGCAGGACTCTTTATGTCTTAAACAAAAAGATGCCGTGCTAAAATGTGCACTTTATAGCTTTCACAGTGCATATATTGAACTGACCTTGATGCCAAATCACTAAAAATGTATTTGTGACCTGTTTCTCATCACCAACTCCATTCAAACATTGCTCCAAACCGAAAATGAATGTTAATTTTAAAAGCTTGAGTTCGTGATTTTACAAACCAAAAATTAATCAAAGAATATGTACTTCTAGTGCTTTTATGTCCCTTCCAGTTTTGGAAACGAGTGCTTTACTTTTCAACTCCAGATGGCACTGTGGCGCTTAACACTACCCAGCGGGGGGAGAGCTGATGGATTGCAAAAGCATGCAAGCTCCTGAAAAACAATGGCTTTCTTGTTTTATGTTAAATCAGCTGCTAATAGTTTTCCAGTGCAGATGTCCTATTTTACGTTTAGTTCGGTGAAGACTGGGCTAACAAATGGCAGTTTATACGCCTGAGATAGGACTTGTAGTGGAAGAAAGGACTCGCTTGTCTGTACTGGCACGAGGTCACAAGGGTAGTAGCCCTTGCCTCCACCAGCAAAACCTAATGCAGCACACACTATTGCAGAACAGAGAAGATCTGCAGCTGCACAGCACTTCCTCTGCACAGTGACTAATTCCCTCCCTGTACAATTGGGAATTCTGCTTATTGAAATGTATTTTCAAGGACAGAGTGCAAACCATGGAAGTAATGAAGTTATCAAAACTCATTAACTTTTCTAGGAAAACCCATAGACTTTGTTACTTGGATGACATCCCTTGCCATTTTATTATCATTTGAACTATTACAAAAATGTCTACAATAAATAATATTCTCCCTTCATGTTCATATTTTGAAAATTTAGCAGTAGGACATTCATATATTTGCTTAATCATACACTTGTGCTCATCTATACCATATCTTTTCTTGCAAGTTATTTTTTATTGAGATTCTATCCCCTTATTTTTTATAGTCTTCTCAACTCTTAGTTTTGTAGAAGTCTGTGTGATGCCCACATTCTCTTTTAACCTTTCTAGATTAACTCTCCAATTTTGTATAGAGTAACAATATCTAAATACTTGTTACCTGACCTATAGGCCCAGTTAAAATTCTCAGCTCCCGCTGTGCAATCACTAAACCATTGTTCAACTCAAGTGTGAATAACATCACTGGTCCTTCTGTGCATTTCATCCAACAAAAATTCTGTGATTTGCTCCATAGACCAAGAAATTCCCCATAATATCCATTTTGATTCCAAGCAAAACTCAAGAGTTTACATGGGTTCATTTCAAGGCTCTTATATTTTTAACCCAAGCAAATCCTTTCCCGTAAGTTAATGAAGCAACTGAAGATACACAAAAAGGGCAGGCTATTTGTCATACATCACCCAGCACAGATGATTATTTCATTACAAAGAGTTTACGAGAGAAGAGGAGCTCAAAAGACAAAAAGGAATAAAAGCAAGAGATGGCAGGACTTAATGCAGCCTGTTCTCTCTGAAGCAATACACACACGCACCTGCCCCCACACAAAGAGGCCATCCTTCAATTGCTCCTAGATTTATTAGTGTATTTGTCATATTAATTCTGGTAAATGTGTAGCCATAAAACTACACAAGGCAGAATGTCCTACATTACTAGACAATGATGCATCTGAACCTGTACAACAACTGTTTCATTCCACAGCTCTGTAGCTCTTAATTTTCTTCTCCATCCTCAAAGTTGTGTAAGGACAGTGGCAGCTCCTGACAGCATTACAGAGTGCATAACTGGTATGTTCTTGGTGTAGGTAACACAATAGATAAGCATTTCTTCTTTTGTAATGTGTTCACATCTTTCTGAATTTTCTGAACTCAGAAAATATCTTTTTTTTTTAATACAAAATAAACTTTAATTTAAGAAAACTGTCCCCACACAAAATGTATATACATTGTATTTACAGTTTTGTTGCTGACTAGGTATTATTTACATTACATGTAGCACAAAATCTTCCCCTTGCATTAGCCACACTTAAATGTGCTCCACTCAGTCTTTTGCTTGAAACAAGTGCCAGAGCAGGCAAGGGAGACATTTATGGGAAAAACACCCCCAAAAAGCCACAAACCACAACACAACCCAAAAAAACCACTAAATCTTTTGTGTATAACCATGGCACATATAATTAATTAAAAAAAAAAAAAAACCAAAACCAAAAACAAATGTAACAAGAGGAACAAACCAAAGCACTGCTACATCATAAAACCAAAATTGGTGGTAGGAAGAATGTACATTTCCTAAAGAGGGACATACTGAGCGGTTAGAAACATTTATCAGCTGCAATGCTAAGGTCATACTAAGATGAATGGAGCTGGGTACAAACCAGATGACACCTACTGTAATAAATAAGGTTTGGATCACCAGGCACCAGCATTTTCCTAGTGCATATTCTTCCATCACACTCTCTGCTGCAGCACAACTTCATTTCCTCTTAAACTCAAGGCAAAGGTGGAGGAGGAAAATGCAAGCAGGCCAGACCAGCAACCCCTGAAGCTTTTAAAAAAGTGCTCTAGTTTCTAGTGCTCTTTCCCTGTGCACCTTCTCAACCTGCAGCCTCTGTTGCAACTCTTTTGTGCTGGTATTGTGGGAGGAAGATGAGCACTACTCAAAGCACCTTTAGCAACACAGTAATTTTAGAAAGCTTTTAGGGGCGGAGTATCTCCCCAAATCTAACTGTGTAAAAGTAAAGCATGTTCTAGGCACCATGCTGCCAAAGCTGCTGCTCAGCCTACTGTACACCTACACTCAATTGTCTGGTCACTGATTCACACCAGTAGCAAGGTGGATCCCTCATACACCTTCACAACTATGTACTTGCCAGGGCAGCTGCAGTGTAAAACTGTCTCATGTACTTAGAGAGGTTGCAGTTTGGTTGTTTATTTTTGCCTTCTCTACATGCTCAGAAAGATGTAGCTTGCAATGCAAATGGCACGTGAGTGGTGTCAGTCTCTGACCTATTAAAACAGAATCGGCAACTTTTGCTTTTCTGACCAAATAACTTAGCATGGCATGGGCAGTTGCATTAAGCAAACATGTCTGATGTCTTCTGTGGTCATAATCTCAACTTACTCTAAACCTGTTTGCAATTAACTTGAAGATGCTGCAAAATGTTTTTTAATGCATTTTTCAAAACACAAAGAAAAGACTGCATCCAAAAAATATGAAGAATGGAAATAGTACCTATGGCCAGTATAGCCTTCCAGAATGGAAGCAGGAGAATTAAACATTGGATGGAACATAATGGAAACTGGTCTGTACAAAAGAAGTAGGTCTGTGTCCTAATCACTATCTTGCGGAAACCAATTCTGCCAGTTTCTTTGTGGGCCATCCAGCCCCCACTTTGACTGCTGGGGAAAAATGTGCAGAACTTCTATAAATGTTTCTTCACTAATTTAGGCCTAAACATGTTTTGTGGGTGTCTTTTGGTTGGTTGGAGGGGTTTTCTTTGTTGCTGTTTTTGTTTGTTTTTAAACAAGTACTACTATATTGCTGAGCAGCCTAATATTTCACTTCTTGCTTCCGCTAAACCTGCTGCCAGATGAGGGCTGGGTGTGGGGGATGTGGCTTAATATTAAATGCAGAAGAAGTGGTATCCCAACGACCTTGTATGCTGGGGATCAGAGTCCTTTCACTCTTTCCAGCTTTCAGAACAAAGCAGCAGCATTTCTGAGATCACAAAGTTTCAAGCCAGTTAAAACTATAGTTCCTAGAGATTACTCTAGGATTAGATATTTTATTGTTTTGGAATGTTACATAAACATTCCAGAGAATGCAAATTAGTTTCCCAGTGTAGTTTGACTCTGTAATACTTGTCTTTTCTCTAATAAACTCTTTGTACACATTCACTTCTCTCTCTGAAAATCTGTTTTTGCAGAAATATAAAATCTGGCTTTTACATTTTTCCACTGACTCCCTTCCTCTTAAGGGAACAATTCATCCTCTGCTTTCTGCCAAAATGCATGATTGGTAGCAGTGCTACATTTGTTTAGTGTACCCTTTTTGTTGCAGTGAGATTTATAAAGCTATTAGGATGGTGAGACATTCGTATTTTTTAATGGGAAAATAAACAAGCTAAGGATTAAGTTTTATAGCTGACCACATTAAACAGCCAAACTTCTGAAGCTTCTCATTTTAGCTCAGCCTAAGAATGCTTACACTCACCACTAATGCAAGTTTTTGTTATCTATCACCTTCCTTATCACTGTGTCTTTCGAGCCTCCTGGCAAAGACCATTCTTAGAAAATGATCATCACATTGTTGGTTTTTCTTCAGATCTGGGCTAACATTTCAAACATCCCATCCCATTTTCTGGAACAAGTAGACCACACCATTTTCCAAAATTAATCCAAAGAAGATGGCCAACCAAGGAAGCATTCGGTTCAAGTTCAATGTAACTGCAAAAGAAAACAGAATAAGTTTATCACTTACCACTTAACAAGATCACAGAAACTGTGTGAGAATTCATATTAATTTGTATGTATAAGAAATCACACAAATCTGTTAAAAGTCTCCATTCCAAAGCCATGCATAAAATTAACATGAAATTTTCATTTTCAAGACAGACAAAGAATTCTGGTTTATGTTTCAACTATCCACGAGGAGGTGTCTCAAATTCTAACTGATGGATATGATGGATGTAATACAGCATAAACAAAGAGGTGATGGGGAGATAAGAGGTGCTTTTTCTTTAACAAAGCATTTTATTTCATTCACTTTCTATTAAAAGTCTAAATAACACAGTTTTAAGCTAGAGCTATTTCAGTTACATATCTGATACCAATTAAAAACATTTAACAATAGTAATGACAACTTCTGTAACAGCTGCATCTCTCACACATATTCTAATGTAGTAATAAAAAAAGCAAAAACGTACCTCTGATTGCCTGAGAGTTTGATATCAAGACAAACACTTTTATAAATGCAAGGCACAAAGGCGTGTAGTCATGTTCCCAAATAACAGCTGGTATTATCAAAAGCTTTCCATAGCTGGACAACATCAGTGCTTTGAGAAGTAAAATGAAGTCAGACTTTGTTTTCAGCATCTCAGGTCTCATCCACCGTAATGTAATAAAAATGCCAACCAAAAATGAAGTTTGTTCTAACAGGAAATAAGAGGAGTTGGAAAGAGAATGAGGTGCCAAAATCAAGTAATTTTTTGGATAAATTTCAGTGAAATGACATGCCCAAAATGCAACCGAGACACTGCTGTTTAAAAGACATACACAAATTTGAACATGGTCTCCTTCCCCTATGTTCATTTTAATAGGCAAATATTACTGCTACTTACTTAAATTAATTCAGTATCATGACATGCTGAATAATTCTACCATAGGATTGTCATGCTTGTAATTTCTGACACCACAGAGCATAGGAAGTTTATCATAAGAACCTCTTTCCTTTTTTTACAAAAGGAGAGGGTTTTTTTTTTTTTTAACTGTGTTAGACTGTGAAACAAAATCAATGCCTGTCTTCTTTTAAAGGTCACCAGCAATGAACCCTTTCCATCCAGCACGAGAAACAACACTAAGGTGAAAATATCATTTTGCTATCAAGACTTTTTGTTGACATTGCATCCCTGTGTAACACTGGAATTAATGCAGATGTCTAAGCAACTCTCACAACAGTTGTAACAGATGAATTTCTACTGAAAAATGAGTTCCAACATTTTTACCAACGTGTTATGAAAACCTACTTAAAGTAACATTAGACAATAAATAAGTTAAACTCTAAATGTCTAAGGGAAAAAAGTAATGTAGTCTGTGAACTTGATTTAAACGCTATCACCAAGAACAATATGAGCATAAGGTAACCATTTGGTTAACCAAAATAAACCAAAAACCCTCCCCTGCCTTCAAATACAGTCTTCAAGCACAGCATTATTTACTCTTTGCCAGTGACAACACTGCTCTGTATTTTTATGTATTCATTTTAAAAAAACCCAACCATACAGATACAACTTTTCACCATTATTATTTACTTCTGTAAGGATCATCCTTTATGCTGTATCACCGTAATGAACAATAAACCCTGAAGTTAACATGAAATATGGAATGAAGCTGATCTTTAAACTGGTCTTCAAACTACTTAAATGGATTCAGGTGAAGATTTCTGAATATTGCTACTTTTCAGTGTTTTGGTATCTAATGTTGATCATGTCAGTCGGAACTGTAGTTGGGATCAAAATATGCATTTGCATTAAATGAAGACAAATTAGAGAGCTATATATATGCTGTGTATAATTATTTAACTATAATGGTTGGACATTACATCCATTCTGTTTTACTTTTTGCAATACGGGCTTGTTGAAAGACTCAAAGTTATTCAATGCTTAAAGAGTAGATTGTGACATGAAGTAATCATTGATCTTACCTAAAGAAGCTATACCAAACATTCTATAAAAATCCCATTCCTTGGCATATCTGATTAAGTCATCAGGATCTGTATTTTGGCTCGAATCCTGTAGCTGCAACCACCTGAGATAAGCTTCACAGAGCAAACAAAATATGCAGAGCTTCCCATGAATCTGATAAATGAAAGAATAATAAAAGCATTAGTATTAAATCAGCATAATTTAAAGCAGTAATATGAAATTTGTATTTAAAAATACATTTCAACATCTCTACACAAACAATCTCTGTAGGTTTATTACTTTTGTTTAGAAATATAAGCAAATTACTTCTGTTGAACCACTAGCTTAGCATATCAACCTTTTAACATCAGTTAACACGATAGGCAGATTAGAGGGTGTAGAAAACTGCACAAATAGTTCCATGCAGAAGAAAGAATATAACTGCAGCTTCTAAAGCCTGCTCTACACTTAAAAAAAAAAAATAATAATAAATTGTGAAGGCTGTTTCAGTTAGGAATATAAAAACAAAATTGTGCCATAGCTAGTAGAATCATACTGTGAAAATTTCAATTTAAGGGCAACTACCTCCATTCAGTGAACTGCTTTAAATAGCCTCGTTTCTCTTTTTCCCCTCAGACAGGGTCCATTAGAAGAAACTGGTAGTATTAGCACAGTTAAACCAAAAACATTTCTTAGTTCAGATAAGGGTGAGGTATCAAAACTAAATGGAGCATTATAACTGAACAAAACATAAAAATATCCTCTGAAGTGACCACAAAAGTGATGTTGTGAGTGCCCATAGTAATCACATTTCCACATTAAACAGTCTATAAGCCAGTGTATATATGGAGTGGCTTCTTACTTTGCACAGCTTTACATAAACCAATAAAATTTCTCTGTGTGTATTCTACTTTTTCCATTAGAAACTAGTTATGCCAACTGCACATATATGCACAGGCTAAGCCAGTTTAAAATTAAATTCAATTTATTTGGATGGATGACATTTTATTTGAAGAGATGAAAGCCTCATGGAAAACATCATTACCAGTCTCCAGAAGCATTGAATTAATTAATCTTTTGTCAGATTTATGCTTGAAAAATGAGGCAAGTATATTTATCTACAGTGCTTAGCACCGGACTGACCAAGAGGTATCAACATCAGTATCTTTCTTAGTAACAGCTGGAGTTTGAGATTTTATGTGTTCTATTCTTGATATAACTGGTTCAGCTTGCTGGAACCTATGGAAGGGCATAAGAAGAACAGTATCTAAAATTTTACAACTATTACAACCAACTTACCAAATCTAAGGATATGTTTAACCAAAAAAAAAAGTCACAGAGTAAGGACATAGCAACTTACATTTATTTTTGTATTGAAAAGAATGTGCCTGTATGCTTGTGCTTTACATAAAATAGCATTTATCAAGATGATAACAGGATCATACTCAATATATTTATCCACAGGTTTCTGGCAGGATTTCTGAAAGTCACAAAATAACAAGAATTAGGAAATAATAATAATAAAATAAAAAAAAAAAAAAAAAAAAAGAGAGAGAAAAAAGTTTATGAAATGTTCCTATAACCTTAGCACAACTGCATAAATCCAAACTAACTATTCAATTCTTACTAGTCTTTCCTTAACGTAGTCTTCATTTTCAGTATGTTTTTAATCCATAAAAAAAGTTTGCTTCCCATCTCTTGACACTGCAGCTGACAGACTTCCTTTATAAAGCATACATTATAGATTTTTTTAAAGGCTTCAGATTAACACAGATAATAAACTATGCAAGGATGTACTTGGTTATCATTTTGTGCCCTACAGATGCAAAAAACCAAACTACCTTCCCGAGACACAAGAAATGCACTAGTACCATGTTAAAGGTTAATTCAGTATCTTGTTAAAGGTTAACTGATGATGGCTTTTCTATTGGCTATTTTGGGTGGTTGTTTTGGGGTTTTTGTTTATTATGGGTTTTTTTTTTTTTTTTTAAGACATTTAATTTCTGTTATCAATTCCTACTTTTCAGAGATGCTTTGTTCTCCTATCCTACCTTCTTCTTCTCTTCCTTTCCAGAAGACAATAAATTTTTCTTGCTGTTGCACTGTTCTTCCATACTGGTAAATTATCTCAATGTTTCTACTGATTTTCCATTGTTGAAAAATCACCAATATATTCAGAATTCTGATAATGTAGTTTTCACATACAGATATAGCCAGAGAGTCAGAAGTTACTACTAATCAGTACTAAGACACTAGACCACTACCTCTCCAATACATCTGCTGGTTCCCACTGTACCTACTAGAGAGGTTCCTTCACCCAGACCCCTGGGAACTGCTTGTCATCAACCTCCTTCAGCTTTATTGACTTACCTGCCTGGGTGATCACTCCCTGAGCTGAATGAGAAGGACTAACAAAAAGCTATTATACTAAACGTGAACAGGACAGTTAAATACCACTTAGAAAAGGCTCATCTAGCCGACCTAAGAGGGAAATAAGGAGGAGGAGCAGCAGCCGATCACAGCAATCACTTCAGATCAAACAAGGCACTTGCAGAAGGGTGCTCGCCTGCACGTCAGCTTTCTCCTGCTGCCAGTTGATCCTCCAGGTCAGCTACTGGTTTCCTCCAACCTGTCCTCAGCTAATCCCGCTCCCCTGGGCTGCCCAATTAGCTGCCATGCTCAGAGTAGGACAGTCATAGAAACAATCTCGAATTTCTATTTTAAAAAGGGCATGGCTGTGCATTGCCAGAAGAGGAAATAAATGCACACAGCTTTCTGAAATGCTCTAACAGTTGAAAAACCAGCGTTAGACAACACAAACCTACAAACTCCCAAGAAAGAACAAAAAGGTTTTTTTTGTTTGGTTGGGTTTTTGTTTGTTTGTTTTGGTGTGGTTTTTTTTTTTTTTTTTTTTTTTAATAGGGATTCTTTGCATCCAAAGTTATCTTTGTCTTGCTATTTACCAGAATTATTATAGGAGAATGTGACAATGCAAAATTTCACTAGCAAATTGACTCAAGTCCAACATCCATATCAAGAAAAACACCCAAAAGAATTGCATAAATTGAGTAGAATGTCTATGGAATGTTGGTGCTACTATTCAGTGGTTTTTGGTCCATCTCAAAAAAACCACCCAACAAATTCATTTGAAAGAAAATACTGTGTATGGCAGTACACAAGTTAGAGGTAATGAATTAAAAAATGGACTCAATTAACCCACAGTTAACTAATAGCTTGACAAGCTTAAAACTAATGTGAGCAAGATGGCTGAGGGAACATAATTAACAGAAAGCCACAGCTACAGGATTTAAGAGTGAAACAGAAATGGCAATTATAATTAAAAGCAACATCTTGCTTCATTTCTTTCTGAATGGAAGTCATGAACAGGTATTCTTATAGGTGGTAATTTACGTATGTCAAATCTTGGGGTTGATGTAGCACAGGAAAAAATGCAATTTTCTTTATAGGCTTGTTCACAAAAGCACTAGACAAACATATATAAAAGAAGATTATTCTTGAACACAGTATATGTCATAAAGGTTAGATGAAAGATATCCTGCATACCTCAGGCTTTACTATGCTCTCAAATTTTCCTACAGCAGAACACTTTTTGACCAGGGTCAAAAATCTGAGAAGAGTAACGAATGATCTTTTAAAGTGGATGGTCCCAACCAACCACTGATCACAAACCTTGCAGTTAAGTGGTACTGAAAAATTATCACTAACAGTTGACATGAATTTTAGACAATTCAAACATATCAGATCAAATCTCTGGACAAAACCAACAGTACAGAAATTCTACTGAAGATATGGAAGGAGACTGCTACAAATAAATACACAAATAGTGGTGTTACCCATAAGAATGGGTCTTCTGCTTGCCACAGCCAAATCTTGTGCAGTTGTGATAATGATGTTTAATTCAATATTTCAGCATACCACCACCAAGCATTTAAGAATCCTATTTCTCTTCTGTTACTTCAACAGGAAAAGAAAATCTACTGTATCACAAAAGAGCAGACATCTTCAACAACTTTTCACACACCAACACACTTTTATGTTTGTCTTCTAGAGCTAGAGGAAAGCCCTATTCTTAATATACTTTCTTTCTATTTGAGTCTCAGCTGTCTGAAGGGAAAGTCCTCTGTGCTTATCGTGCCAGTGACCTAAACAGTGAAAGTTCACTCAGGGACTTACGAGACCTACAAACCACTTTACTGAAAAACTTGTGTGTACACTGCTATAGACCAACTGGACAAAACAAGGATGACACTTGCTATACCATGAGAACATTACAGAATTAATAGACCCTCTAGGATTAAATTTTCTCTGTACCTGTTTTCTGGGGGAGGTTGGTTGGTTGGTTTGTTTGTTTGTTTTGTTGTTGTTTTTTTCTGGCTGCGCTACTAAAACTTCTGACACCAACCTTAAATGTCTAGGAAGGAAACTTGTGGCAGGAGCCTGACTTCAGCAAAATCAATGTAAGCAAGGGTTAATGCTGCTGAAGTACACATAGGTTTAACTAGATAGCTTTATGTGATGTAACTTTATGGACATCAATAATCACTAACACTTTCAGAGAAGATCAGTATGAGCAGCTCAGCCATGGAGAACTGCTTGCACACTTACTTTTAAGATTTTAGACAGGCAGTTTAGAGTGAACTACAATAGTGGTGCTCATCTCTCATTCCCAATAGTAGTTATGCAGAACTGTAGTCAATGGCCTGTTCAGTATGACTGAAGAAGGCAAATCTTTAACAAACCTGAGCTTTTCCAACCTTCTTTGAGTTTTCTCAAAGAGATGCCTTAGTCATCATAACCAGTTCTAAAATGATACAATGTAGTAACTGGATTTCACTGTTTTTAACCTGCTTTTAATTTCTTCTTTAAATATGTAATTGACATCAGAAACAGGAAATAAGTAATATCTTTCCTTGAAAAAAAAAAATCAAAACAGGCATTACTTTCATTAAAAAGTACTTTCAAATCATATTGCAGAGAAGTCAAGTTTGACACCACAAATTCTATTTATTCATTTTCTTCTAGGTTGCTAAATTTATGGAACTGACACACAGAAATCCAATAAATACTGTGCTCCCCTAAGAAAGGGTGCTGAATGTATTTCAATATTCGAATGAACTTAAATAATTATTAGTTTAGAAACTGTATGACAAATTGCATATTTAGAAATACTTGACAATGCTTGTCTGTCACTTCAAAAAAAAAAAAAAAGCTTCTGTTTTCATAACTTAGAAATTTGCTTAGTTATCTGAAAAAAACAACCACCCCCACAAAAAAAAAAAAAACCAAAAACAAAAAAACCAAACCAAAATCAAACAAACAAAACCAAAACCAAACCCAAAACAACAATGAGCAAAGGAAGATTTAACAAAACAAACAAACAAACAAACAATCTTTAAAAGCCAGTACAACCATGTTCTTGGTAGTGTAGCATACCAGATCATTTCTGATCAAAGCAAAATAATTAAGCAAAGTAGTTAAGCAAAGTATCATGTTTTAACATCTCAGTCATATTAAATAAGACAAAAGAATCATTTAAATGTTAATTCTGACTGCACCTTTCTCAGCCTTTTAGAAAACACTACTCGAAAGACAAACCTCTTTGTGCATCAGAGATACCCAACTGTGAACACAGTTCACAAATATATGCCAAATACAATACGGTGTACAAATATTTGAGGAAATACCTACTGTCAGTGAAGGACAAAGTTCCTAAAATATATGAACATGACTTTTTTTTGAGAGTGCTCTCTCCAACATTAACACATAGCTGAATTTTTAAGTAAAATTATTTGGGGATAGGGGTGGTGGAAGGGAAAAATGTTCTTGAAGAGAACACAACATGAAAACATGGAACACAACAGAAAATAAAAATATACATTGAATAACCAAGCTTCATCCTGAACTAAAATTACCATGAAAACCACACCAAGAATACATTTACATATCTCTGGACATTAGAAACACCAGTGAAACAGTGTCATTTTTAGTATTCTTTTCCCAGGGTTTATGATTTTGGCAAAATTAAGCTACATTTTTTTTTCTGGACAACACAGACAGCAAATTTTAACAACGCTTATGTAGCTTCAACATGAACAAAGGTCCATTTACATAGGTTTATAGGGCAAACTAACATGGATCCATCATCTTGCAAAAGTACCCTCACTCCCACTTGTACCTTTAAACAATAAAATGTAATTAGCTGTGCTGCTTTAAGGAATGGGTTCTTTATTAGGGATGCAGCTCAGTGTCATAAGCTGAAAACCAAAATAGCCCAATTTCAGATGTATTCAATTTCAGAAAATGCAAATAAAAAATATTGGTTTATATTTTCCCTATGTGATACATATCCCAGTAGCAAGTTGGTCTGTAGACTGAGTTCTGTAAATAAGAAAAATAAACATACTTTATTTCCAAGGATGATCTTTATACTCTTGACAGATTCTTTACCTTACCACATAAATGCTTGGCATTCAAAGCATTTATGGTGTCTCTGCCTTCCTGCAATAAAAGAGCTTTTCAATTATTTTTTAATTGCAGGAAAGCTAAATGAAGTGTGCACTGCTCAGGCAATTTAGCTTTCTTATTACAAAACACAAGGGGGATCCTGACTGAGCTCTGCGTATTGCATCGAATAATTTCTTTCCCTTTGTTAGGGTCTGGAATGATTAATGCTTTTTATGCTTTTTCTTTAAGCCCGACATCTATGTAATTTAAAACCAAATTAAAAAACAAAACAAAACAAACACAAACAAACAAAAAAACCCAGCATGTTTTTCCTTCTATTTTTCAATAAGTCAGGTTTGCTAATTTTCTTTTGCATTCATTGCACTTTGCAGAATTTATTCCAGGTTAGCCAAACTTTTGGGGTTTTTCTCCCCCCTGTAGCATTAATAATATAGTGGCAATGTTATCTGAACTGTATTTTTTGTAACTGTTGTTAGTGGTTGGCTCATAATATATTCAGTGAAGATTTGCTGTATTATTTATAGATCATGTAAGTTTTAAGGATCTCAAAATAATGAACAAAAATCTTCTATATAAACAACTACCTAGGCTTACTTTCACCATCACTTCTGATTCTGAATAGGGAAAACATCAGCACATTCACAGCACAGGACTAGAACCAGACCCATGAGCTGCAAAGCGACCACCCAAAAGTCACCTCTGTTGGAGGCAATCCTAACACACCTGCACCTCCACTCCACTGCCCCCCAGTTATCATGCTGAAGAAAAAGTGTAGTGAACAGGTCTCCCTGAACAGAAGAGTTTCTTCAGAATTTTAATCACCTGCTTTGTAGTACCTTTAAGTTCTTTTTAAGGAGCAGTAGTCCACCTGTCTCTTGTAATGGCACTTCCACAGCAATATATATATATATATAGGGTAAGAAAAAGGTTCGTCCAGTAAATGTGAATCTTGAGCAAGAAGGAATGTGCAATACCAGATGTCTAGCTAGGGTAGGCTTCTGCTGAAACTGGCTTTAATTCAACAAATCAGATTACCAAAAGAAAAAAAGTTCCAAAATGTGAAGAATTTGCAGCAGTTAGCCACTTTGCTGAGCTCTTAAGAGAAGACATGACCTTTTCATCCCAAGTTTCATGGTACTGCGTGTACTTCTATGTTTGATAGAACGTTTCTTTAGTTTCTTTAATATCTGTTGCAAGTTTATTTCCAGAGTGGAGAGTAACACTTGTGAGGTCTTTAATTCTTACCCATGTTAAAATTACAATATGGAGTTCAAAGAAAGTTTTAATTATCTTAAGAACAACAACAGGAATTAAACTGAAGCAGCAGGATATTGGGCTGAACTTCCAAAGCTGTACTTCAGTATTGTGGCTGGAAATAGATGTTCCCTAATAGAAGCTTTTAGTATATGCCTCTGGAAAAAAAAATAAAAATCCATTCTTCTCTTCAACAGATAACGGAATACAGAATCATAGTATTTTGCTTAGGATTCAAATTTAAAACTTCCACCTGAAAATCATGTCCGTATCAGGTTAAACATATCCTAAAAATAAATGTAGGATTAAATAGAAGATGCTGTTGGGAGAACTTATTGTCTTCAACCTATAGGTGATGTTCCAAAAGGTGCTGAATGACAGGAACACCCTGAGAATGGCAAAGAACTTTTAGATTCAGATTTATTAATTTATCAAGCATTACTTGAAACTAGGATTGGGGCAAGTTTGTAGGTCAGTATACAACAGTGATGATCTTGGCAAAGTTCTGCTGGTTCCTAATATTTTGGGCCTTGTACGTTACATATTGTAAGGAACAAATGTTGGGCGGTTGTTTTTTGTTTTTTTTTTTTTTTCCTTAATGTGTAAGTATTTTCACATACTACTTGAAAATGAGAATGAAACACAAGTATCCCAAAGCTTTTTAAAAAACAAGTTATCTAGACTATGTCCATAAGCCACTGAGTATCACCATACAATCTTCCTATGTACGTTTCACTTTTTCTCTCTTAAGCTACAATGGAGTAGCAGTACTGAATGCTCTAATTCCACAAAGATGGATGAAAACTATTCTCAGGCTGGGTGATCGTACCTTCTCATCTCACCTCAGACCTCCAATTTTTCTTAAATACCTTCAGCTTTTCCTAAGTTTTTAGAGGCTTATACTCTTAAGTTTTATAAATACCTGATACAAATGATGTTTCAAACTGGTAAAGTGGAATTTTCATACTTTCTGAAGTGCAAAAGACTAATAAGCTATCATTATTTTCAAATTAAGCCATTTCATAACACTGGCAAACTCATTATAACACAGCTTGTGAAAGTTTGCGAAGGGTATCAAATGATATTCTTGTCAAGTCAAGACATGACTTGACTATGTTTTGTTGTTAGTAGCATGACGTTGACCAACTTTTCAGGTCTCTGGCCAGAGCACAGCATTGCCTGCGTGGAACAGACTGCCTGCAGAGTGTTACTGCAGTGATAAAACTATCCTTCCAAATTAAAAAGTAAAACAAGACTTGACCTATGGGGCTATGAGGTCTTAGCAGCTGAAGACAACAGCAGTGCTTTCTGACAATACACAGATAAAGCTGAATTCAGATCAGCTCAACTGAAGGAATCTTTTGATCTTGGCAATCTTCTAACATTATAATCCTTGAGCTAATGCGAAAGTTTCTTAGTAATGTGCTTCATATTGCTTGTTCCTTCATGTGGACCACTCCTACTCTCAGCACTTCCTGACTGGACAGAAATAGAGAGAAAGGAGTAGGGATGGTATGACATGCATCACATAGAAGTAACTAGGACTAAGACTGAAACTGAACCATGATAACCCACAACATAGACAGTGAAACCAGACTGGTAGGAGTAAGTGAAAAATGGTGCCCATCTGGACCTGGATGAAGAAAAGTGGACAGAATTTCCATTTGCTAGGAACATGTGATTATTTGCTCTCTCTTTTACTCTGTTCTTTACTCTTTTTGTAAGAGTTTGGCATTTGTGATAAACACAGTAACTAGGACTTAGGTCTTTGTTTCTACATGGGATGCCTTAGCTCTGGAAGACCAGGATCTTCAAGTCCTCAAATGGTTAAATGCTAAGAGAAATGAGTGCCTTCTACTGGCTTCCAGATTGCTTCAGAGATTATCATAGCCAAATTAATAACCCTAACTGATGAGCTGGGTTTACAAGATGTGCTAAATTCTATGTGATATGGTTGCAGGCATAAGGTTTATAATTGCCCTTTAGTAACCAGTTTATCATTAACTTCAAAGACAAGTTTGAAGCTCCACATGAAAGAGCTCTAAAAAAAAAACAACACAATTACATTTTTATCATGTACCATTGACAAATTTTGACTACATGATGTGACTACCAATCAGTTGATGTAGTTCATATCCACTGCTAATCATGATACACTACACTAACACACACAAAAAACCAACCTAAAAATCAATTTTTCCTTGCAGTGTGCATGTCTAAAGCCAGCAAAAATCAATCTCTATTACTGTGTTTGTTTTTAACCTAAGAAAACTGCTGATCTCTCCAGTTTTTGAAATGTCTGCAGAGATTTCTGTGCACATTTTTATCTGTTTTATGAACTACAACCACAAGCCATTTTAACTGACTGCTGGGCCAGGGAAAGAGAAGGATGGAAATCAGCTCTTTCTACCAGCACCAGTAATTTGTACATATCTTGTTTTCACAGCCTCTAGTTGATAACAGAAGCAGAAATCTAACATGCACATCTTCCAGCTTGAGCTAACCACTGTTTCCCCAAATATAAACTGGTCACAGACCATTATGATCTGGTTACCTATAATCTCTGGTTTTGATCTAAGAAATCCTTGAATGATTCAAGGCTACAAAGTCTTAAATGAATTAATCACTGATCACCTGTTACATTTATAGCTTCATCGTTAGCAAAAAAACCCATCTTCTATCAGCATTCTCAAAATGCCAAGGGCTACAAAACTGGGGGAAAAAACCCCACAGAAAGTTAGATGATACACAACTAATTCCTTGCAAAACCACAAAATATCCAACAATCACTTCAAGCACAATTTTCCAATTTTATAAGAGGCAGACAGGATGTTGTGAAACACAGAGATAAAATTGAAAGCTTCATCAAGATGTATTTGCAGATCATTCCATTCCAAAGCTCTTTTTTTTTTTTTCATCCACACTGATTTTTTTTTTTTTCCATACTACCAAGTGTGCAAAAGCTAACCACAAGGCAAAACAAATTGGTGGAGAGATAAGCCTACATAAACCCTATCAAAAATTGAAACCAGTAATTTAGAAATAGTTGAAAACACTGCTTAGAAAGGATTTTTATTTTTTTTCTGCACCTGTAAACAGAAAACATAGGAGACGGTAGAAAAGAATAAGGTTATTTTTTATGTTATGAAAACACTATGTCGAAAGATTATGTCTGTGAAAGCGTGGCAGGAAGGAGAGTAGTAAACAGCCTAGAGCATGCTGGTACCATTTTGGAAAGTACAACCACAGTAGCTGGATAAGCAATACAGAAGCCCTCGCGTGTACAGTAGATCAATAATCACCAGTCAAAACCAGACATTTACGTCCAGCTGTTTCCCAGCTGCACAGTAGTTGCCTAACTCCGAAGCCACGCTCAGATCTGCCTGTCAGCGAGTAAAAGACAAGACGGACAGCGACAGCCCTGCCACAGTGCCCAGTACGGTACGGGGGGCACAGGCCAGCCGCGACAGAGCTACCATACGGGATCCCTCGAGGAACCGGACGAAATGGTGGCGGGAAGCACGGCAAACGGGAAGCCTACACTTGGATCCAGGGAAAACGGCCAACCTGCGGGCCTCAGAGCCGTGAGGAACCGCGCCCCGTGGGCCCAGACCCGGGCCCGGCGGCGCGGGGACCCAAGGGGCGCGGCGAACTAGCCGGGTGGGACGAAGGCGCCGACCGCCTGCTGCCTCCCACTTGCACCCCTCCGTCCCCCCAACCCTCGCCTTCGGCCTCCTTCGCCCCGCTGGCACCGCCCGGACTCACGCAGATAGAGATACGGAGCACCCCGCGCTGGTAGTCCCTGTACAGCTCCGCCGCCTCCCCGTGGCACTCTACGCAGCGGTAAGCGCCGAGCGCCGCCATGGCACGCAGGAGCACGCCTTAACCTGACAGCGCTTCAAACCTCCTCGCTTCCGCGTTCGGGGGCGGGGTCGGGCCGGGTCTGCGCCGCGGAGCACTCCGGGAGTTGCGGTTTTCCGGTACGGTCGCCGCCGGCCAGGCCGCGGCGTCACAAAACTCCACGTCCCGGGGGGCAGCGCGACGGTGCCCTCCTCCCCGCTGGGCCCGAGGGAGGGGCTGTGGGGGGCGCCCGCTCTCTCCGACCGAGGCGGAAGCGCTGCGCATGCGCTCTAGGAAGATGGCACCTGCCGGCGGCTCCGGGGTTGTGAGGGGGTTATGGGTGCTACTGGCCGTGCTGATCCTGGCCGGGGCTGCGTTGGCCTTGACCGAGCAGTACCCAGCCTTGTCCTTGCTAAAGCAGGAGCTACACCGGCAGCGCCAGGGCCCAGCGAGGGGCTGCGCCTCGGCGGGGGAGTGGGCAGAGCAGTACTCGGCCGAATGTGGTGAGTAGGGGGGCGTTGTCATGGTGATCGCCCCAAGCCCCGCGGCGGGTGGACCGGCCTGGTTCGCTCAGCGGAGCCCGGCCGGCCTTGCGGAACCCTTGAGGCCCGGAGGGAAGGGAATGTGGGGGGAGCGCGCCATCCCCTCGCCCCAGCGAAGGACGCAGAAGAGGAAAGCGGGGCTGGGCCTCGGCTCCCACGGAGGCTCCGCGGGTGGCCGAGGGTACAGCGGCCTGGCGCGGTGCGGGGTCGTAGCGGCGTGAGGACGGGCTGTACGCGGTGCTGCTGTTCAGCTGACTCATACTGAGGTACTTTCTGTGTAAGCTGCACCCCCGAGTAGCGCGGTGCCGTGGTGTAGTGCGGAACAGAAGCTGCCGCTATGGCAGTGAGGAGAGGAAAAGTTCTCGCCCCTTGCACAGATAAATCGTAGGGCCTGCAGAATCATGCAGGGGCATTCCTGGTGTCCCATTCACCAACCTACCAAGTCTCGCAGCTAGGCTCTGCGTGCTTTTTGATACCTGCGCTCAGGAGTATGCAAGCATGCTAATGCCTTGTGCTTTTATTATGAAGTTGAATATGACTTAATGCATTTTCATATATTTTACTGGTGAACTGGATGCTTTTCTTTACGAGAACCAAGTTCAGTTAGATCTTCTGCTCTTTTTCAAGTTAATTGATAGCTTGTATGTAATACAGGCATGGTTAAAACTATTTTTATGTGCTTAAATATCTGTTGCGTCAAAATTATGAGACTTAAGTATTATGACCTTTGATCATGAGCATAGTGTGAATGTGCTATACAGATGAAGAAAAAGATTTTATTGATTCAATGCAATATAAACACTCAATTATTTATATGAGTGACTAGTGATGCGTCTTGACTACTTGGCTGTCTGCAGGGTTGGGTTTTTTTCCCCTTGTTTCATAAAGTCTATACTCATATCAGCAATTGCTGTGGCCCCTAAGGACAATATATAGCTAGCATAATCCACTGAAAATTTCAGACTTTTTCTAGAAATACATTGTTTGGAGTTTTCTACATCTGTCTTCTCCTCCCCCCTCCCCCCGTATGCGTGCTTTTGTCGTCAGAGCTTAAAGGTCTTTGGTTAGTTTTTATCAGCTGTGTTAAGTAGGTATTTTACATGAGCTGCCTTTTTTTCCTTTTTTTTTTTTTTTTCTCCTTGGCGGGGCTATGGTGGCTAAGAGCCATAGTACATAAACACTAAATCAGTTTGTGAAAGTTATCTTAGGTGACCGTTGCTCCAAATCATTCAAGCTTAAGCATAAAACCAAAAGACCTTCACCCAGTGTTGCGATAAAATCTGTATACCGTACAAGTTAATAAATGGCAAAGCATCTTATTATATCTCTTCTGTTACTAGGACATGAATGATTGACTTGGGATACACCTTCAGAGGTGTATTTGGAAGATTAGATTTTGATTTAATGATGGATGTTGTTTTAAAGAGACCAATGTAGGTGGGATTGATATAAGGAAGTCTGCTTAAATCATCAGGTACCTGAGGTACTTTGCATACCCTGGTAATAAGATAGCCCTTAATTACAGAACAAGATACTTACTCTGAAATAGCTGTCTACCAGTTCGCTCCTTGATGTTTAAATCCTGTGGCTAAATAAATTGCTAGTTGAAAAATTCCTTTAATTTCTCAGTCTTTTAGTACAACTTTCCCAAAAGCTGAGAATCTTTTTATCTCAAATAGTTTCTCTTGTAGCCTGCTACAAGGTTCAGGGTAATTTTTCTGTGTGGTGTTTCTACTTTTTTAGTTTTTAATGAGGCAGTGTGGTACAGGTTTGTCTGAATCTAACTTGCACACAAAGGCAGATCCATTCTTCCCTATGAGTAAGGGTCCTTTTTCCCTTATAGGTTGTAACAGATAGGTTATTCTTATTCCTTGCCACATTATTAAAACATTCCTTCACTAAATTCTTGCTGTTATGCAGAAAATGTTTCTGGAGGTAGGCTGTGCCTGCAACTCTTTCTTTTGGTTTGTGAAGCAAAAATTGCTCAGTGAGTCCACAGTGGTGGCTCTTAACCGTCGCTGACTTACGAACACCAACACAGAACAAGTACTGTGTTAATAATGCTGCCATAGCACAGGAGGGTTTGGCCAATCTGAAGAACAAAGGGCAGTGTTGAAAAATCTTACTGGCAATGCTTTTTCTAGAAACTATGGGTGGTGAGCCACTTCTGACAAGACTTCCTGACTTTAAACTTTGACCTTCTGCTTTTCACCACTCTTGCTTCTGTTGTAAAACTTCTCCCACCAGTTATCATTTATGGCTCAACTTAGTTACAAATTCCTGTTTACAAGGAATGATTTTAGATGGTATTTTGACTTCTCTTTATTAGAAGACTTTCTTTTCTCACAAGTACAGTGCTAAAAATTGGGGAGTTAACTAACTGCAACCCCTATGTAATAAAAACCCAAGAGTAGCACCGCCTGTGAAAGTGAATTAGAAACACACATTGCCCCCTAGCTTTTCAAAGTCAGTGTCAAGCTTCTATTTACTAACATTAGGAGAAATGATAAAATGTGATATTTGTGATGTGGAATCGAAGAGATAATACTGTTTATCTTGTTTTTCCTGTTATTAACTTGAAATATTTCAAGTTAATAGAAGTTTTAAGATCTGAAGATTTAAAAGGTAGCAATTATGTTCAGATAGCAGTTAAAGCACCATAGAGGTGAAGCAGTGACTTCTGTAGTCTGGCTGTGGGGTTTTCTTGATTATTATTGTTACTCACTTATTTGCTTAATATGTTAAACTTTTTCTCTGCTGTTCCAACAAGCTGTGTTTGTCTTTTCATAGATTTGAATAAATCTTATAATTTTTGTGATGGCCTTCGTGGTAATATGCTTGTTCAGGACCTTTGTATATGTTCAGTCAGCTACAGTTTACTATTCTGTCTGCTTTTTACACTCTTTATTCCTGTTTCTTGGACTTCCAGCAGCAGCTCATTCCTCTTCCTCCATTTATTTTCCTCTCTGAGATTGAAATGATAATTTTGTCTTTAATCTCTCGGGCCAGAGAATGGAGTCATAATGCCAAATGTGGATGTGTCAACCCCCAACTTTTCTTATTTGCTTCCAACCTTTTTTTTAGCACCTCCATCTTGATATTTTTCCATGTATTTTTAGCCAAAAGCATAAGCATAATAATGATAAAGCTAATTATATAAAAGCAATCATGTCAGCTATTGCTTTCCTGGCTGCATGGATGTAATGTTGTGGGCAGAAAGCACTTCATGGAAGCTCTGTCTTGTAGAGTGCCCATTAAGGAAGTTCTTCAGATGAACATGAGGAAATGTGAGATGTGATAATAAAACATATATGTAAGTCTTTTGAGTTCCTAAAGCTATTTTCTTTCTTTTCTCCCAGATTCATCGTTTTTGCACTTCCATGAATTGGACTGTGACATTGGAGGGTCTTCATCCTGTGAATCTGTGCTTTCTCTGAACACAGAAAAAATCTTGGTATGCTATCAAGAATATAATATACAAATCAATTTTTAATAGAAGTCTCAGATCACTTTAGTTATATAACCAGTTAAAATGAAGTTCAGGCAAATGACTACAAATAGAATCTATTAATCAGTAGGCATAGGTCCCCAAAAGATTTCAGTATGAATGAACTCAAAGTTGCTCTGTCTAGTCTAGCAGTACCAGCAATTCTTTCTAAGGTAGTGAAATACATATTAATTTGTAAGAAATTTCCCTGTTTCAAAAAAATAAAACCCAAACCAAAACCAAATGTTTCAAAGAGATCAACAATTCAACCTATCAGGAGATGGTGCTGTGATGAAAATAATTTTTTCATTTCTTGAAAGCAGAATGACTTGCACTTTTTGCATGTAGAGCTGCAGGATGTCTAACCTATAACGGGATTCATAATTTGTTGAAGCAGTGTGAATCCCCTTCCTTGCCCACTCCAAGAACCAAACACTACTCTGTTATGATAACAAAACAGAGAAGGTAGGTGAAGACAGGGGAAACAGTGTGGTACTTCTCCTGCTGAGTGTTGCATACAGCTCTGTAATTCATAGGTTATTAATGTAGTGCCAGATTCTTTTGGTTGTAGCTATTTTCTGATACCCCACATGGAATCTTGCTATAGGTGGAGTAATAATTTTCATGATTTTATATTGTAATGTAAAGCTCATGTATGATTTCTGATTTCATTAAAAACCAGGTTTATAAAATCCAATTTACTAATCCTCCCAAAATACTCAAGTATTTAGGGCAAACCAAACTTTCTTCTCATTCCTAAGATTATTAGATGAACAGGGCAGAAAATGTGCAATGGGATTTGGCCAGTTACTTTTTTGCTTTGTAGATCTTGAAATACCTGTTGTGGACACAAATAACGAGGCTACTTTTGAACAAACCAAAAATAGTGGAAGGGAGGAGGACAAAGTCCAGTACTCTCAGTAGAGAAAGTGATGAATTAAATATGATATCTGAAGTTTAAGGTGTTTAACTGTCTTCTCTGAAGTTAAAGATGTACTTATATGCTGAAATGAAAGAACAGAGCAGTATGAGAAGTTACTTTTTTCCCTTTTTGCCTCCTAGAACAGTTTGAAAGGCTGATTAATAAAATGAGCACTTTGTATTTTTATAACAAACTGTTCTTGTAGGCCATCAGTCTGTGGAAAATACTTGTGAAAATGAACAGAGCAGAGTATTTATATATCACTGAGGCTTATCTTTGGCAGTATTGGTTTCTGTAGATGCATTATTTGGGTAACAGAAATCTTAGATGAGTCTACAGTTGCCCAAACAAAGTATGTAACTGATAGAACATTATTGTTGAAAGGATGGCATTTTTGCTTTAGTGTGGCATTGTTAAGTTAAACTTGTCTCTACTGCTGGAGTGGAGTGATAGTCTTTTCAGTGGTTCATTTTCAGTGTTTTACTCTTTCAGTAACGTTCCCTTTTCAGGAGACAAAGGAATAATTAATGGGGTAAAGAGTATAAATTTTCTACTGAAGTAGCATGTGTCTTACAAGGACTTACAAACCTTCGTGTTAAACAGATGTAACACAGAAACATCTGTCTCTGGTAAAACACTGACAATGTCCTTTTGCCTGCAAGGTTTGGTTGTCCTTATGTTAGAAAGGATAACAGCAGCACCTGACTGAAGAGCAGTTTTTCTTCCTGAGGAAGAATAGGAATTAAATTGCTTTGAGGTAACTGAAAACAATCATGTTATTCTTAATTTTTTCATTTAAGGCATTATTTTAAGGATTTAAGACACAAGTTTTCTATTACATTCTTTACTGTTGTTTGCTGAACACTTAAAATATGATGTTTTACAGAATCAAGCGAAGTTGATTGCGGAGCAAAAACGATTTCCCTTTGCTACTGATAATGACAACACAAATGAAGAACTGGGTAAGATGCTTTATATACATATATAAGGTTTGTGGAGGTGAATTACTTGCTCATTTATTAACACTGAATGTTTTGAAACTAAACTGATGATTTCTTAGTGATGCATTAATTTTTAAGTGATCTTAATAAGCCTGTAAATACAGTTATTTTTCTCTAGTTGTACAAAGAGAGTATATGTATCTCTTCCTAAAAATCTTGCCTGCTTCACCCACTAGAATTCTTTACCATATCTGGTTAAGGAGGTGCTCAAAAAAACATTTTGAACAAATCCTGTTAAACAGTCTCAGCTACTTCCTGCTTCCCTTTTACTGTCATTATTGATGACTAAAACCATGCAAACATTTACCAATGGAATATGCTTTCTATCAAGCATAAATCTTGGATCTGTCTTCCCCTCTCCACACACCCTTCCTATCAAAACTTACAGACAGCAGGAAGGCTTTTTGATTTACGTTCTCACACAGGCTGCTACTTGATGTTTTTTCAAAGCACACTCAGTGCAGAAAATGGAGGCATTTAAAGTAAAGCAACAGGAAATACTTCTCTCAGAGGACTTGAGGAAGGAGTTACAGTGCTTCTCCAAAATGGTATCCGCTGTAGGAAGTAGAGGTATTCTGAGGCAGCAAAGAGATTGTTGAGGTTGTATGTCAAGGAAGGCAGCAGGCTGCCTTTTATATAAAGGCAAAGAGAGACTTCACTTGTAGGATTTCTAACAAAATTAAAATAATTGAGTAGTATATTTGTTGACATAACTTCTGCCTTCACACTTTTATCCATGAAAATTTGTGAGCTTAATCTTTTTTCATATTCCTAGCACACCAAACTATGTTCATAGAATCCTGCAGGGAATACTGAACTTCCCTCCAGCAGAAAATATTTGATGCTTCTAGTATCTGCTCTGTAGACTTGGAAGATTATGCCAGAAGGTCCCTATCCTCATGTTTGATCTGTAAAATGGCACATACCTACCCACTTTATTTCAAGTATGTCATGGCGTCAAGAACTTGGGTCCTTCCTGTTTGTGCATCTGACTGTTCTGAGGAAAAGTAGTGTGAAATATATGGGATATTCTGAAGCAATGTTAGTACCCGAATACTTTGGTTAATGGACCATTGTTAACCCTTAGATTTTTTCATAATACTTACTTGTATTTTTCTAATATTTAATTAATGATTAAAAGATTAATCAAAGAGATAAAATTTTAATATCTAATGCTGTATCAGCTACTAGCTGCCAATCACTTCCTGTAGTTTTACAGACATAGTCTATGACCTCCTGCATTTTGCCATAAGTCTTGGATAAACAAAACAAACTCAGCAGCAAGATAAGAAGTCTTCATTTTCTTTCTTCCTCCACTTTTTTCCTTAATACTGGTTGAGTTGAATTTATTTTACATGCCCACTCTTGTGTGTTCTGGGATCAGAAATGTAAAGATGATACTAAGGACTGTGTAGTCTTGGAGGAGAAAGACATGAGGAAAATTCAAGAGCTCTTCAACCAGTCCTTCACTGCCAATTTTCTTTCCTTTTTTGGCAACAATGTATGTCTGTACCAAGTGAAACTTTTTATGTATTGAGGAAAAAGATTCTATTGCACACAAATACTTCTGCATAAGATACTCCAAGAATCAGGCAAGCTATGGTTTAAATACATTTCTTATTTCTCTTTCATTTAACTTTTTTGGTCCTTTAATGAAAAGTGCTTAGCTAAGCTGCCAAAACAATGTGTCTCTGCCTGCATGAAAGATAAATGTCTGCGTCCTATTAAAAATACCTTTGTTCTAACTGGATTACTGGTCTCTTCAAGTAAATAATTAATCTGATAGGCACCCATTCCACTCTGTTTGGATGACTGCTAAAACTCATGAGAAGTATGGGGAAAGGTGAATTTCCACTCCTAGTTCTACTGTCAGCTGTTGGTACAAACCGCCTGAGGAACAGTTGTATTTTTCCTAGCTCTGGTCTACAAGTTACTTGGGTTTTGTGGACAGTGTAGACAGAGTTTAGTCCAGAGTTAAAAACTGAAAGCTTAAAACATGCAAAATTAAACATCTTGAGATATTCAGCTGTCAGAACTGAACTTCAGTCCTGCAAGCACAGCCACGACTTTCCAGTCTTGTGACTTGACCGTATTTTTATGTCTTGTGGAGGCTACAGGGACATGTTTCTAAAACAGTGGTCTGTTTCTTTTTCAAACACTTGGCTTCTACTCCAAAGTGGGTGGATATGCAAGAACTTTAAAGCTTTTCATAATTTTAACATAGGTAAACATTCTGTAGATTTTCAATCTCATTTTTATAAATAATGGAATCACTTCAGTTGTGTTTTTTTCTAGATAATTCAATTGAAGAAAAAACTTATTGCGAGCTAGTATAGTGCTAACCAGGCTCACTTATATTTGAGAGCATCTAGGACTACTAAATGGTATCATGGTAGCTTTCTTGGTTTGAAGTACTTCAGAAACAAACGTGGACCATTTCCTGAGCAGCTTGTAAAAAAGGAGAGGAAAAACACCCAAACAAACCACAAACCCCCAAACTAATTCTGATGAGCACAGTAAGAATTGTGTAATTATTGAATGCCAGGTAATCATAGAATCATAGAATGTTTTGGATTGGTTGGAAGGGACCTTCAAGATCATCTAGTTCTAAGCCCCCTGCCATGGCAGGGACATCTCCCACTAGACCATGTTGTTCAAGGCTCCATCCAACCTGGATTTGAACACATCCAGTAATGGAGCATCCACAGCTTCCCCGGGCAACCTGTTCCAGTGTCTCACAACCCTTAGAGTGAAGAGTTTCCTTCTTATTTCCGTCTAAATCTACCCTTTTCTTGGTTGAGGGAAGTCATTTCAGTGTCAGTTGAGAAAACATTTGACTACTTAAATCTTCAGTGCAATGTAACTTACATTAAATGCAACCAAATTGTAAAATGTGTTTAAAAAAAAAAAATCAGATGTTTTTCTGTTTTATTTACATTTGTAATGTTTTGTTAGCAATTGCTTACGTGTTGATTGGCAACGGCTTGTATGATGAAGCCATACGACATTTTTCAACAATGCTGCAGGTAAGCTTTCTGTATGGACCCCCTAAAAAATTACTTTATGAAATGATCCCTTAGAACATAAGGCTTTTACTAAATCAGAGATTTAGTTAATTACTCTCACTTTAAAATCCTTTTTTTTTTTTCCCCACTCAAACATAAGAATAGTCTTAAAATCATGTGATTCAGTATCTTGCTTATATGGTGAGTATTTTCCTCATCTGTAGGAATAAACATCTTATGGCACTTTGAGTAAAAAAAAGAAAAGCATCTTCAGAAACTTGACCTGTGTAAAACTGAAGTTCTTTTAATTGCCCTCTTAATGAGTAGGCTGAGATATTTTTACATGGAATTTTTGGGGCAACAGTTAGTATGTTTCCAGTAACATTTGTCAGATATTCACTAATTGCTAGTGGCAAGTACCACATTGCTTTCACAATGATAAATGATTTTGTATGCTGAGTTTATCTTCCTTTTTCAGTGGTAAGCATTTGGTGAATTTAATATATTAAGTGAGACATAACTAGTACTTAATTTATTTTTTTTTTATGACCTATTCAAAGAATTCAAAGTCTTCTATGGAGTAGAAGGCAGCCATTTTAAAAACAAAGCCAATGCCAACAGTTTAAAATCTTTAACTAAAGCTGATTCCAAAATGCTATATTTTTATGCCCGAAAACCTGGGACTATCAGAAGCATGGACCTACTTTGTTTGTGATCTAAATTGGTTGTAGTGCATGAATGCAAGCTGAAAGCGATACTGCGAGTACTAGCATGGATTTTTCTTTTTTTGTTTGTTGTTTTTTTTAAACTCAAATGTCATATAGCCCATACTTAAATTAAGTGAAGGCATGGCAGTTTAATAGAATTGTTTCAGCGAATTTATGAGAAGACCAGAATGATTTTTGTTTGTTTGTTTGTTTGTTTGTTTGTTTTAGATGTTTGGTGATATGTCTTTGATTTGCTTTTAATGGGAGGGAT
>JANHGN010020770.1:0-16566 GCA_024605025.1 Megaceryle maxima | reverse complement strand
AAGGGAAGAAGGGAGAAGAGATGGAAAGAGGGAAGGAAAGGGAAAGGGAAGGGAGGGGAAGGGAGAGGAGAGGAGAGGAGAGGAGAGGAGAGGAGAGGAGAGGAGAGATGGATGCTGATTTTTCTCTGAAGGTAAAGATAAAGGTATGTTAAGATGCATAAGGGTTAGGTTCATTTTTATTCATATACATGAATAAGCCAGTGCACATGTAATTTTTACTACTTCAAAATAAATAAATGCATAGATAGATAAACTCAGACTATCAAAAGCCCTGAAACTCCAGCAGCATTAGCCTTCTGCTAATGGTTTGTGCCCAGACACAGTGTACATTAACAAGCCCATCTCTGCTGAAGCTTTTGATGTTACTGTTGCACTTGACAACTCTGATACTGAAGTAGCTTAGAAAATGTCTCTGTCGGCCTTGCTAATGCATAAACTGCCTCCTTGCACTTAAATGCCTCTTGCGAGGACACACTGTGCAAACACGTCAGTGTTTATTAAATCCGGGGCTAGAGATGTGGAGTGGCCTCAGTCTCCTCTGATACCAAGGCAGACGATGTTCTACCCCCTGCAGGATCAACTCTGAGCTGGCAAATAATGCTATATTCTCATTCTTCATCAAGTAAATTCCCTTTCTCTGGCAACTGCACACTCTTGGAGTGATGCCAGCCTTATCCAAATGTGACTTGCCCTTTGGGGAATTTCCTTGAATATTTTCTCTCGTAGGAATGGGAGAAGCTCAGAATTATGACAACCTGGATTCATATAAAAGCCATGAAATGGTTGTTTACACTGAACTGCTTATCAATCAAGCAAAAAGTCCACTGAGAAAATTATGTGACTTGGTTAGAATAACAGGTAGCTCTTAAAAGACCTGCAGCCAAATCTCAGACATATTTATACTTGCCACTATGAGGTGTCTCATCCTCGGCATCTTTTTGGATAACATCACTGTAATAGCTGTTAGTGATTTCTGAGGATTAAAAGAACTGGTTTGGACTTTAGGAGAAAGATGGAAATGATTTGACGACCCAAAGGCAGGCTCAGTCAATCCAAATAACCTCATCAAACAAACTAAATCTTTAAGTTGAAGTACAGACACTTATTGTAGTAAGGAATTTGGTCCAGACTGAAATTTCACAGCTGATTTTGGTATCTTTGATCTTGGACCAAATGCTAGCCCCCAGCGCCCCAGGCTTGGTGGCATCTCAATTAGGCCACCTCTGAATCTCTATCTTCATTGGAATATGCTGCTCTATGAGGAGTGGAAATGAAGTTTCCCATGGGGTTGGACTCTGCATCTCCACACTCCTTCCCTTCCCCTCCTGGCGCTCTCATTTCCTCTCTGCCTGGGCGGGCAGGTGGCAGCACCTTTTATGCCATGCTTGAAGTTATGCTTGGGCTGACTGGCCAGGGGGTTCTTGCTTCTCATTATGGATAAGAGACTGAAAGTGTTTTTCCCATTGTGGGGCTACCCTGGGGATATCAAAGTGAATGTCCACCTAAAACTTGCAGGATGGCACATCCGGGGGATCTCTGACTCCATCAAATGAGCCTGAAAGTGAATGGTGGATTAAAAAAATTCTTAAGCAGGTCACTGAGACAAAGTGGTAGCACATGATTTGCTTTCTTTGCACACTACTGCTAGAAAAAGCTTAAAGAAATTAGCTTTTCTAGCTTACTTCTTTTTCAGTGCTTAAACTGATATGTTCTTCTGCAGCCACAAACCTCACTCCAGACATGGGATGTGTCTACTTCATGGCATCAGTGGTTGAGATTAACCTTGTGTTACAAGCAAAAGCAGCAGTTTTGGTGCCTTGTCCTCCACAGTTTGGTGGTAGATGTCTGCATCACAGCCTAGGCTGCAAAGGCTCATGGGGGTTTGAACCCATTCATGTAAAGAAGCTAGAGGCTTCTGATGGATCTCTTCTCTCTCAGACCCCACTCAGGGTGGAGACAGAAACGGGGACTGGCACATTGCAGAAGACCTGAGGAAGAGAGAGGCAGAGATTGAGAACACAAAATACACAGGATTATTTGCTTTATCAGGGATCACAGGATCACAGGATGTCAGGAGTTGAAAGGGACCTTGGAGATCTTCGAGTCCAACCCCCCTGGCAGAGCAGGATCATATAATCTAGCACAGGTCACAAAGGAACGGTTCCTGCTGGCCTGTTTGAGCAAGGCACCGTGAAAAACAGCTCTGTGAAAAACAGTGTCCTGACATGGCTTCAAAACTTCCTCAGAGTGAGTGCCCCACGTTTGCTCTCCTCAGCCTGCTCACATGCAGAACATGACTCCCTCCCCTTCCTCCCTACCATGAGACCTACAGGCTCTGCTCCTTGCCAAGCCAAATTACAATTACTGTCAGCACTGAATCTTTATTGTTTGAACTTTGTCTGTGTGTTGCTTTTCAGCTCACACTCCACCCCCCTGCAATAAAGGATGGGCAGTGCCCTCACATTGCTGTACTCCCTCCCCTCCTCCTGAGCAGCCATTCCCAGGGGAGCACTCATGTGCTTCTCATTCAGTAAGTGGGGAAATCATCAAAATGTGCGGTGAAGGAGAAATGTGTTCCAGATACATGAAATGACACTGTCTGTCTGACGGCAGTGGACAAAGCTCCAGGCATGGCTAGTCCAGACCACCTGGCCTTTGCACCACTAATGCTGCCATTTCCCTCTGCCAGGCAAGGCCCTATCCAGCAGAGCCTGGCCTGCAGCAGACTTACTAACATTTGAACAAGGATGGTAATTTTCTTCCCCATCTGAACTTTTCCTGTGACCATGTGTTCTCTGTTACTCAGTGTTTTTAAGGTTGGGACCAGAGATCTTTTGGAAAACATGCAGTCATCTGGCCATTGATTTGAGGGCATTCCAATAATAAGTGAAATTTTAAGAATGACATTGAAGGTGGTGAGGTAAACTGGGCTTTTCTAGGTTTACAGGCCATGCCTGCAGCATCCTAAGGCTCCAATTCTCCACTTCTTTCTGTTCAACCATGCTGTCTGTGACTACTGCTAATTCCCCAGTGTCATGCTGGTGGAGAGATGTTCCCATGCAGGATTCTCTCTCCTGCCTTCAAAGAAAGGTGGCGTGAACCCATAAAAGTCCTCTCACTGTTACTCTGGGTTCAACTCCTCTACAAATGGCAATGAAAATCCATGAACTTCATTGCTCAGACATAAGCAGAGGAAAACTGGAAATTTTTATCCCTTTCCTCTGCTTGGTTTCTCAGACATGGGTGAAAATCTGGGTGATCCATGAGCTCTGTTGAGTACCCTCACGTTACGAAGAGGTCTGCTACTACAACCACAACTCAGTGATAGGGAAAAATAAATTATTTGGCATGTTTTGAGAAAACAGCTGACAAAAGAGTGATGAGATATTCTTTATTCCCCTGTGGTGATAAATTTAAAAGCCAAAGAAGCAGAAAGATAAACAGTAAGAAAGATTCACAAGGTGCTGTGTTCATTTGGATAATGTTAAAAAGCTCTGGATCGATGAGTGCAAAAGCAGAACGTGTTTCTATCAGCACAACTCACAATGAGATTGGATGTGAGCTTGTAGGTGCTAATGGCTGCCAGGAGGCAGGTTCTAATCTCTCATCTGTCATACTCTGGATTAAATCCAATGGATGTATTTAGCATATTTTAAAAGGTGAAATGAAAGGGTCAAAAGAGCCCCAAACTGTATTATACAGCAGTAGCTGGAAACGGGAAACACTACTAGAACAATTCTGACCTGACAGGCAAAACCAACCCAAAATGATGGGACACTTAGTGAATGGCTGCCAGTGCTTAATTTTAAGGGTTAATGGCAATAATAGTGGAAGGAAAAAGCAGAGGTGAACATCCCTGATGATCATGGTCTTCAGAGGGAACAGAAAGCCTGAGCTCCTCAAGGCACGGAGCTGGCTGGGCAGGCAGGACTGGAAACCGTAAGCAAGGAAACTGCTGCTGTATTTTCCTTCTGTGAGGGGACTCTGTGAATAGAGAAGATCACACTATGGAAATAACATTTTCATTCCCCCAGCACACCAACAAAGCTCTGAATGTGTAGGTTAACACCTGTGCTGAAATGTGGAAATTGGATTTTCTTCCAAAACTCTAGCTGAGGGACTGAAATTCACTCCCTGCACACTTTATTTCAAGTGTTTGAAAGCATCCAAGAGCAGAATTGTCCAAGCTGCTCTGATTCGTTGTGAACTGCTGCCGGTATTGCTGGTAGGACATCCTCCAGTTGTGTGACAGCAACTTGCAGGTTTGTCTATGTACATAGGTGTATCTCATGCTCTTGTTAAGAAATACTGGAACCAGCACAGAGACTTATCTGCCGTCCTAGTACCGATGTGCAAAATGTTTCTTTGTAACTATTTCAGTGGGCAACCAGGGACAGCAACATGGCTTGTTAATGTGAAAAGGCACCATATTTCATCATGCAGAGAGCAATGTTACATGGCATAACCCATATTCCAGAGGCCAGAATTAAGCAATGTTTTATAAAATGCAGAGTATGTTTCAAAAGACATTCTTTGGAATAGGTTGAAAGATTTTACTCCAAGGGGGGCAAAAGCTGAGAATCAAGGGAATATTGGGAAAAAAATTACTGAATTAAGATTAGTTCAGTAGACACACATATTCTAGCATTCCTATTGCGAGAAACAGACTTTCATTTGGTTTATTTACTGAGCTATTCAGAAGGGAAAAAAAAATAATTCTTGCTTTTCTGCTTTTGTATTTACTGTTTATGCTCAGCACAACACAGGAGTCTTTCAGCACTGGCACTGTGAACAGGAACCCAGGAAGCACACATGTTCTCAGCTGCAGCAAGTACAAAGTCAAGGTTTCCCTGGGATACTGCTCTCCATGGCAGATGCTCTGGAGCAAGTCTGACTTTCGGCAAGACCTCTGTGCCTGTGGCTTTAAAGAACACATTGTTTAAGGACTGGTGAATATTGTCTAGAAAAAAAAGTCAATAACCATAACACCCAAGAGGTCATAAAGCTCCTGAATTTTTTTTTTTTTTTTTAAATACTATATGTGAGATTCCTTTTATTTTACCGTAAACATATTCAGTTTTCTCAGCTGAAGCATCTGGCTGTGAAATCAATTCCAGAGGAGATTAAGTGAAACAGAATTTGGCCATCTAAAGGAAAACTTATAGTCTTTTGCTTTACAGAAAGCCTTGATAGAAGAATGACATTGCTTGCATCATTCTTCAGTTTAGTCCCACAAAGCAACCCAAAACTCTCACAACCAAAGACAATAAATAGATAATCTTATCCTGACAACATTTTCTCTCTTTGAGAAGGAGGCAGTGCCTAGGACTCTGTGAAGGTCACCCAGGAACTTTTTGTCAATACCCATTGTACACAGAAGGAGCTCAGACACTCTGGAACTGGGTATGAGAACTGGAGGTAAGCTGATTAAGAGGTACTCAGTGTAGACAGACACTGTGATGCTGCTTTAGTGCTCCAAGTCCCAGTTTGCATTTATGATATTTTGCTGTGAGAACTTGGTCACCTCCAGATGCTTTCCCAAAGATTGCTGGGATGGGAGTTTGGCATGTGGATCATGGAAGGGGTCTCTCATATTATAATGATCCTTAAATCAAAGTGGTAGAAATGTGATGCTGGAAGAGCCCTATCTAGTCCTCATGGCATGCTGTGGCAAGGTCCAGTATACTGGTCCTCTTAACCCAAAATGTGGAAAGGACAGAATAGCCTCTGGATGGGAACAACATGGACCTCTAATGACGCAGCCCCTGTCAGTTCACATGAGATGAAGCCTCTGGGGTCAGCAGAGTTTTTACACATAAGTGTTTTCATAAGCATTTACTTATGTGTAAATACATCCTTCCCTATACCCACACCCGTGCATGTTCACTCTGCTCTTAGAGAAGCCTTTAAGAAAAACAAACTTGCTATTAAAATGACAGCTTGTTGGACAGCAAAGACGAATTAGTGCTAGTTGCAGAATAATTACATTGACAAATTGCTTGAGTTGTTAATGTCAGTGAAAAGCCCCAGGTCCTCAGTAAAACTGTAGTATTGTGGGGAAAATAGCGAGAAAACCGGGACCCTGAAGGAAGTTTTGGAAATGTAAATAAAACCATAGTTCTGTGAATCAGGGTAATTCCAGACTGGTGGGGAACAGAAGGACTTCAACTCTTTCAGGGCTGCCTTGCATGTGAGTTGCTCCTTTGATTTCAGTCTGTTACTGATGTTATCAAGTAGCACTTGAAGAATTGGGAACTCAATGCATAATTAAGAAACCCTTAAAAGTAAAGAAACCATAAATTTTAACCTCCCTGGCACAGAGACTGTTATTTCAAGAACAGTAACAATTATCAGATCTCTTATTTTTTACTTTAAGTTGTAACAGCAGTTCAGTGTATAGATGCCTTTCATCACTGTGTGTGTAATGGGAGACCAGTACAACTATTCCAGCAAAGTGTTAAAACCATATTGAATTTTCCCAGCCACCTTAGCATCTTGAAGGCAGAACTCAAAGGTAACTGTGACCTTCACAACTCTCAGTACAGCATTTTATTGACTTTATGGCTCACAGAGAAAATGGTAGGGCTGCTGAAACTGGTCAGGTCCACGGGAAGAGCATGGGAAAGCGCTGCAGTGATTTGCACTGTTTATCCAGTGAGTTTTTCTCAAAAAATTGAAAACTTTGATTCAGAGTATAAATAATTTTGTCTCCCTAAAGATTTTGAAGTGCAATGCCACACTTGAAATTAACAATGAGGTAAATTAATGTTAGTTTGTTCAAATGACTGAGTTTATTTTCTTAGGGATGAGGTGGAACATCTTAAGTAATTTGGTTCAAGTGAGGGCAAGAAACTTAGTTGTAGGTCTTCACAGCAGGCAAATTAATTTCCTCTCCCTTTTGCTCTGGTTTATACAAATGTTCAAATCCACCACCAGTGGCAAGTTCATTTCTAAAACAAACGGCTGGCTCAGCAGCTAATTGTAACTTAAAGCCAAGGTGTGGTAGGTGAGTTCAGTTCAAAACCATGAAAGCACTTCATTTTCCTGAGCACTAGTACTTACTTGCAGGTTTAAAAAAAGACCCTGACCTGCACACTTTATAAAAATTTACTGACCCGCACTGTCAATTTTCTTTAATATTGAAAACTAGGTTTAAAAAAAAATCATCTGGATGGCCCTTATTTTCTGAAGTGTAAATGGAAAACATTTATGTTTCTGTAATGAGAGTATGGGAATTAAATGCTGTGATGTCAGACTAAGTGGTATTACTTTATCTCCTGTACGGTTGAGTGATTTTACTATAATAGTTTCTCATAATAATGCTTTTTATCTGTAATACATAGGGGATAGAGAGACTGACAGAGCTGTAATCTTTCTTTCAGAAGCAGGAACAGGGGCCAAGAGAAAATATAATACTGAAAGGAAGATAAAGACAGCCCTATATAAGACTGAAATAAGACGTGTCACTATTTCAAGCGAAAGATGTTAGCTCTGCAAATAATGCCATATATTAAGAAGGAATGTCACAGGAAGTCAACTACAAATTCATACTACAATGCTTACAATTTGTGGCAAAAGCTGCGCACAGTTGCATGAGTTTTGTATAGACCCTACTCTTGCCACTGCTATTTGGGGTTTACGCAGCTGTGTGTGCTGAGCATTGAATGCGTTTATGAAGACTGGGGCCCTGCCCCAAAAACCTCACCATTTACTAGACCACAGGATGAACAAACATGTTTTCCTGGTTTCACAGCTGCCTGCGTGTACATGCAAAGCTACTCCATGTGTACCGAGTCAAACTAAGCCTGGAACAGCTTCAGCATAAGTGGTAGCTTTTACTGGAGCTGCCAACTGCTCATCAGGACACACTGGAATTAGTGCCGCCTTCCAGTTCTCTCCCAAAACTCCTGAGCTGTCTTTTCCATGAGCTTTTCAGAGTGTATGGTCATTGGTGAATGAAAGGTAAACTTTCTGTCGCTCCACTGAGACACCATCACTACCATTCAACGCCATCAACGTTGTAACATTGCGGTAAGATTTTACACCACCATAAGTTATCACAGGGTTTATTGTGCTCCTATTATTTCTACATCATGCTGCCCAGTCACATCAAAGCCCGGCCCTTACAGCACCAGCCCTTACACCAGTTCATCTTTCCAGGGCCTGACTGTGCATTGCAGTTGGATAACCAGGGAAAACGATGGTGACTGCGGCAGCGGTTTGTAACCCCCGGCAGGCAACGATGGCAGGAGGAGTAGCCTGGCTGCTGTGGCTGGATGGCAATTGGGCTACGAGAGATGTCCCCTCCAGCCTCGGCCCACTGGCCTCGGGACACTTGAGTGTGGAGCGGGGCCCTGAGCCTTCAGCCAAGAGGCGTAACCTCCATTTCCAGACTGGCTTGCCCAGGGTCTGGGGAAGGCGGTGTCTGTGGGGCGCCGAGGGCTGTGCTGGGCTGTGAAGACCCCACAAAAGCGGTCACACTGAGCAACACAGTACGACAAAGGACACTGAAAGGCTGCCTTCCCTCAGAGAGGCGGGTGGGCTGCGGCCCTTTCTGCAGGGGCCCCGCAGAAGGGGCCGCAGCCCATTGGCTGCTCTGAGGGAACGCAGCCCCTGGTGCCTCAATCCTCCGCAGGAGCAAACGGGAGTTCTGGCCCCTTTAAGGTGCGGGAGCGCGCGTCATGTGGTGTTCGCCGGCTCCTGGGCGGCGATGTAGTCCCTACACCGGTGTGGCAACGTCGGCCGGCGGGGCTAACGGCGGCGAGGAGAACTACAACTCCCAGCGGCCACGGCGGCGACGGATGAGCTCAACGGCCTCGCCCAGGCGGGCATCGCAATGCTCGCAGGGAGTCGTAGTCCATAGTCCCTTTCTGTCACAGTTGTGTCGCAGCATGAGAACTACGTATCCCAGCGTGCCCCGCGAAGCGGGTTCCCGTCAGCGCAAGGGGGAGCCCCCCGACGTAAAGGGGGATCACTTTCCCCTTGTGTCCGCCATATTGGACGGTAACTCTGGTCAGCGGCGCTGGGGCTGAGGGAGTCCCCGTTGCCGTGACAGTCGGTGCACTCCGCTCCTCGGCGCCCGGGGTGGCCCGTGCCCCGGCCTTACCCGTCTTCTCCGTCCCCGGGCGTTCGCGGCGGCTCCGCGCCCCTTCCCCTCCTTCTCCTCCTCCCCCCACCCCGCTCCCTCCTCCCTTGCCCGAGTGTCAGGCACGATGAGTCCGGCCGACGCCAAGCGCGGAGCCAAGCGCCGGAAGAACAAGCGGGGCGGCGGCCTCAGCAGCACCGGCGGGCCGGGACCCAGCGGCGGCGGCGGCGCCGGCAGCCTGGGCAAGGCCGGGGCGGCGGCGGGAGCGGCCCCTCTGCGGGCTGCGACCCAGGCGGCCGCCGCCTCGTCGAGCGCGGTGGGCGGCCTGCTGACAGCGCCGGCGACAGCCGCCGGCAACGGAACCCTGGGCGGCGGCGGGGCCGCGGCGGGACACGGCGAGGTGAGGGGGAGGCCAAGGCGGGCGGCGGTGACATCCCGCTGCGGCGGGCCCGGCACACACCCACCCGGGCGGGCGGTGCTGGCAGCCGGGGGGCTGCAGCCGCGCCATCCGCCCTCTACTCCTGCCCTTTTCGGCGGGTGCGAGCCCTGGGGCCCCAGCGGGGTGGGCGAAACGAGTGCTGGGCCCCTCGCAGCGGCGGGGGGCCTCGGCACTGCCCTGCGTGTCGGGGCGGTGGGGCTGGGCAGTGTCCCCGGCTCCCCACCCTTTGTGGGGGAAGGGCAGCGCAGGCTGCTCGAGGCCGTGTCGTCCTGAGGTTTCTTCTAAAATCTCGGCAGGACCCGGCTCCAGGTTCCCTGTCCTCGGGGGTCTCCGGACTCGAGCTCCACTTCGAGCTGTAAGAAATAGGTGGGCAGTCCTTGAAAAAGCAGAAATCCACCTTTGTGTATTTTTTTTCCATTAACATCGGAGCCCTTTTTGCAGTAGAGAACTTAGTTAAGATAGGAGGCTCATTGTAGCTTGGGCTGTGGTTTGCACTCTGGTGCCTCAAAATAATTTAGATCTGTTACATTATTTCATAATACGTTGAAATTTGTTGGAAGCAGATTGTGTGGTTTAACTGGTCTCTTTTAAAGGATTAGGCCTTTAGAAAGGCATCCTACTGGCTCAAGTGGCAAAAGGGTAAATAAGTTTATGTTCTTTTCTTTCATAAAAGTTGTCCCAATTTTTTATTATCTACACAAGGCTTGCATTTAGGTATCATATTTACAAAAGCATTTCCTGCTGACAGCATATTGAGGCTTCCATGTGTGTGTCATATAGCCTGCTCTGTTTCCTCTGTCATTCTCATGAACTTGTACATGTGAGGGGGGAAATAGAAGAAATTACTTTGTGATGTAGAGTGTCTGAGGTACCAGAAAGTAACATATGTTGGGATTTTTTTGTTCTCCATGTAATTTTCTGCCCACCTATTTTGCTAGGTTGACAAGCAATTTGATGGTTGTGGATTAAGTCCCCTGACCCACTTGCCTTTAAAACTTGTTTCTGTACACTCTCATACTTGGTTACCCCAAATCCACAGTACTTTAGATTAACTATTTCTTTATGTTTATTCTAATCTGACACATACTTCAGGCATAATCTTGTTTTGGGACTGTAGCCCTTCTGTGATTTAGATATCCAGAAGAATGATGTGCATAATGGCGAAGATGTGTGTGAGCTTTTATTTGTAACTTTGCAAGTCATCTCTAAACTCTGTTCTAGTTCAACTTCTAGCAGTTTTACATCTTCGATTGCAAGCTCTTCCAGCTGCACGTTCCTAGGTATTGTTAGAATAAACATGATAATGCTACAGGAAATAAAACAAGCTGTGGAGTGATGTGCGGAATGGGGCATTGATGTGATTCAGTTAGTGGAGGTTCCCCTATCCCTGATATTTTAATATTTCTATCTTGTGGTTGCATGTAGTGTAGAGCTTTGGTTCTAATGTAATCACACAGTGTCAGATCTTTTTCTGAAATTCATCTTAAAAGATCACCATTACTGCAAGCCTGCCTACTTCGTGCTTTTTCTTTCATTCAGATTAGGTAGTTCCAAGTAAGACTTCTCGGTCTTCAGGAGTCTTCATGTGGAAGGTAGAAGTCTTACCTTCAAAATTAAATGCAATATTTCAGCACTGAACTTCTGAGAAAATACTTCTGCATATTACATCTATGGGTATATTATTCATAGTCTTATAAGTATGCACAACATGTAATTTTGAATGCATTTGTAACTGTCTTAATTGATCTTTTTTTTGCTTGTACCTTCAGATGTGTATGCAATTTGTCAAATGATTCTAGTTCCCTTAACAGTGTGGTACGAGTGATTATGAAGATTTGATGGACAAACAGGGAAATAAGAAGTTAGTTACTTTTAATCAGTTAGTTAAGCTAGTATGAACCTGCAACACAGACCTTATTTAATCAAACAGTAAGCATACTAGAATTAGATTTTGAGGGTAGCTAAATATCTGCTCAGTTTCTGAAAATTAAATGCTTATACTCTATAATACTCCTTTGAGGTTGGTTTTGCTTCTTCCGTACCAGCTTCGGTGACCTTTTTCCTGATGTTTTCAATACCTTTCCAATGGTGGTGACATGAAAGTTGTCAGTACTTAAAAGTTAACTGATCTTGTTTCAAAGATGAAATCTTAAGGCATCATTATATGACTATTACTTACATGTAAATCATAGAACAGAATTGTCAGAATTGTGATCTCCTTAATGTTTAATAATTTACTAGTTAACGGTACATGGCCAATACAAGGCTTTGTTCTTTGAGTGAAAGACCAGTATCTATTATTTCTGGATGAAGTTAAGAAAACTCTGCTTTACATGACTGATCACTTCTAAATGAGGTGCAATATTTGCTTTGGCTGGATCGAGAGTAAGCAACACACTAATAGCTGTAAAGTAATAACCAGAATTGCTTTACTTTCATCTTATGCAGAATATTGTTAAGTTCCTCTTAGTGCATAAGAGAAGTCATCAGCCAATTCTCTGCTGGACAGACCTGAATGTTGAATCTCTGAAAATATATAAAAAAGCCCAGATTTTCATGTTTGCTGCACAGCATAATGTTTTCTACTTGTTAGCATGTTTTCTGTTTCCAGCTTTCATTGCTTCCCTGGTTTTAGGGTATCCATTCTGGTTGTGGTGGAAACATCCTTCTACTAATGTTGTATTAGATGCTTTAAAATTGTCTAAAATACAGAGTGAAATGAGATATCTAAAGAAAGAGTGTGCTCTGCATTCTTGTGTGTCAATGATTGTTCAGATTGGGTTATTCTGTCAGCATGCTTTGTAAAACAAGTTGAACAGAGTTTAAAAATGTTTATGATTGAAATGAAAAGCACATGTGTCAGTATTGAAATTCTAGCTAAATGTGTTAGAGCTAACAAATGTATTTTAATTGAGGTTTTTATACGTCTTATCTTGAGGTTTTTTAAGACTGTAGGCTAAATTCTCCATTAGAGTACATGCTGAGTCTTGTTCTGGGGTGTAAGTGGGCAACTCCTAGTGGAATCTTCCTGGAAGCTACGTTGCCCCATGCGCATGCTTTGTAGCATCCAAATTCATCCTCTCTTGCACTGTCAGATGTTTTAGAATAATGAAATTAAGGATGCTTTGGCAGTGTTTCAGTATCTCAGTTTTGGAAACCTGTAACTGTGTTGACTTTAACTGGAGTTGGCAACAAAGTCACTTAGTTGTGTGGTGCCGCTGCAGGACTTCCCTAGGAGTTCTGTTTTTTTCCTTACAGAACTATTTACAGCAATATTGTGAAGAGTCAAATATCCTATAAATAACAGTAACTTTTAACCAGAGAAGAAATTAAATATTTTGAAGTTTGAATATATAAAGTAGAAGATCTTGCTTTTTGTTTGGTTGGTTTTTTGGGGTATTTTTGGTAATTCAGTAGTGCATTGCATCAGGCCTTCGTAACTTGGTCCTTTAAATTTTTGAGTGATGATTGGATTATTGATGCTGTGAGATGCATTTAATTACCTTGATGAACCATGACATAACTTGTAGATACAGTGTGGTAAAATTGTCTGTTCCTTAATATGTTCGGGTACTTGGGAGTGAAGAGTTGTCTGTCAGTGGCTGATCAACTTCAGTAGTAGTTTTTGTTACAGGTCTGACCGATCTTGTGTTAAGGGGAATAATTTAGTAGCCATTTTACAATTCTCTTACTCGCTTTTTTCAAAGAATTTTTTTGTCTGTCAAGTATAGTAATGTATTAAATCATTTTACATTTGTGAGCTGTCTTACAATTTTCATAAAATACTTAACTGGACTATTCCTTTATTATGAGATACTGCTTTTTAAAGAGAGATTCTGTACATAGCAGGCTTTTAGCATTGCTACCTTTTAGACCAATTTTTCATCAGCTTTGTTTGCATTTTACTGATATCTGTACTTGATTTGTTGTTTGAGATTTTCCTTTCCCACCCCACCCAAATCCCACAGTTGAAACATTCAAATGAAATAGTATACAAAAGAAGACCTCTGTTAGGAACTCAGAAGTTCAGCAAATAGTAAGCTTATGTAATTATATGTAGGGCTTCATCCTCTCCAACAGCAAACTGATTTTGGCCAGTTGTTGTCAAGGCTCAGGTAAACTAGATAAATTCCAGTAAATAAATAGTGTTGTAACCTCTACTTTTTCAGGCTGAGAAAGCAGGTACTTCTGAACGCTCAACACTTCATGAGGAATAAGTCTTTTTGACAGTCTGGTAGCACATTTGTTCCTCTGACTTTTTATTTTATTTATTTATTTTTAAAATAAACATTTGGATCTTGCCCTAAAGAGCTTATGCTCTGCTTGTCTTTTTAATAAAAGGAGATGTAACAGAATGGGATGAAACCATTAGGTTTGGGTTTAGGTAGTATGGTTGAGTTAACTCGCTAATTTAGAAAGAGAATCTGTGGTAACTTAAATGAATCTAACTAGAACATTTTAAACTTTAAAACTAGCTTAGTGGTTGCATAACATTCACATTAATAGTGCTTTCTTAGCTTCTTCCCATGATCAGTTAAGGCATTTTTCAGCTAATAGATATGAGACCACAGGCACACATATTAGTGGTTCATTCAGATCTTGTAATACTGCTCCTGGGAAGTGTGTGCCTGTGTGTACTCATGACCTTGACGTATATTCAATCCCTGAGCACTCCATTTCTCTCCCACCTCCTGCACCTGCTGTATCATGGTCAATTGATAATGAAAATAATTGGCTGTGAATTGTTAAATGAAACATGTGGAAAGTGTGTCCAAAAAGAATGGCATCTGGTTCAGCACTGTCTAATCTGAACTACCTAAGTATCCTATAGCTTTATTATGAGACACTTGATTCTGGCTGTGAATGAAAAGGATTTTCTTTTTTTTTTTTCTTATTATTATATTGGCTTCAAAATGTTTGAGACATTAAGAGAGTGAAATCTTTTACTCTAAAAAGCAGTGACTCCATTTTCCCCAAAACTTTTGTTTCCTGACTTTCAAAACAAAACATTGTTGATGTAATTTTGATCTAGATTAATATGAAAAGTTATTTCTGAAATAGATGCATACTTATGAAAATACTATTTTCCTGGTTTTTTTGGTCCCAAATAGTATGTGAAGATTCATTTAAATATTTAATATCACATTGTTTTTCTTGGTTAGATTTCTCCTTTTTTAGTGATACCCTGTTTTGAAGGGAGCCCTCAGATCCTTTCTCTTTTACAGTCTGCGTAAGGAAGAGATCCAGGCATACTTTCTTCTCCTTGCCTGGCAAGGAGAGCCGAGTGGATGTGAAAATTGAATTTGGTAGTATTTGGTGCCTTACAACACTAATGTTTAGTTCGTGATGTGTATGTGGTCCTTAACAAATAACAGGTCTGCTGAAGATGTGTTGTGGAGACATTTTTAGGAGAAATAAGTTGAAAAGAAATTTGCTGAGGATGTACAGGGCTTCATGGATGTGCTAGGCAGTGTTCCAGATTTATGTGGATCTGAGTAATCAAAGATTTAATATTTGTTGGGCTCTTTAATTGGTGGGAAAGGTCGTCATATAGCTCCTTTTATTAAGGTAATGAAAACAGTTCCTTCGTTTTCCTTTCTTGTGGTAACTTTTATTTTAATAACAACTGATGTAGCTTTGGATAGTTCTGTTTTGAGAAAGTATACCATATGTGAAATTTTCCTAGGGTCATTAAACAGAAGGAAGAATTTGTATTAAATAGGTAAAAGAATGTTACAATTCAGTTATTGTTCTCTGCGAATATATCTGCAAGTTCCTAATTTCTTGTCCCGCAAATGAAGAGTTCAACTGCAACATGATACTTATGATCCTGCTCTTAATATTATTCTGGGAACTGCCCAAATTAAGATTATCTGAGAGTGCAATAAAACAAATACACCATTATTTTTTTTTTGACATGAGAATTACTTTATTTTATATTGTAACAATTCAAGGCAACCTATGATGCTCTTGACTTTCACCTCTTAGCCATGTGAGGAAACACATGAAAATAAATATTAAAGATAGGTTTGAGCAACAGTAATTTTCCTGAAGTATATATTTTGTTTTTTATATCTTTTCTGTATATTTTTTTGTATATGCAATATACAGCTACTTTAGTGGTACAAAAGTTAGTCCGAGCATTGTCATATGAAGTGAATTTCAGAGAAGCAGTTTATGGGGTTGCCTGCAAGCATGTGTCGCGGCTGTCAATCTGAAGTTCTTCATGATGGACTGGTGATAGTGTGGGATAAAACCTTTCTTGGAGTGTCAACTTTAACCATGTTCTTAAATAATCAACTTACCTTCTGTTGTGCAAGCCACAAATGCAGTTCTCTCCATCATGAAATTTCTATGATAGAACAGACTTGGGTGTCTGAGAGGGAGCACTCCTCTTTTGCAGCGCTCTGTAGAGTGGCCATCTCTCAGAGCTCTTTATTTGACTACACTGTGCATTTTTCAGAAGAAAAGCTCTGGTTACTTTTATGAAATACTGCTATGCATGTGCATAGTCTCTTCTCATGCTTAGATAAATGAAACAAGAATAGGTTGCAGATGCTTCTGTAGCATTCTTTCTGGTGAAATGTCACAAAGTTAAGTCCTCATGCACAGTAGATCTTCATGGTAGTCCCCCTTTAACACACTGATCTGTTAAAACTGGTTTGTAGTAGCTTTGTCAACTGTTTGCTTCTGAAGGAACTCAAAAAGCATGAGACTACAATCATCCAGGTAAATAACTACATTTTTAGAGGGTTACAGAAGTCATTGTTTTGAAGTCCAGTGCTTTGGACTGCCTTGATCTAGAGCAGACCTGTCAGCTGTGGCATCTGGGCTTTAGGGCTTGTCTTATGGTCTTACCTTCTACTCATCTTAGAACATGGGTGTGGGAGGTGAGTTACTGGTGATGCAGGAGGGGCCGGATGCCCTGCGCTGTGGTAGGCAGTGGGGACTGATTTCTGAGAGTGTGCATGGATGGTAGTTGCTCTTAGTAAAAGCTGCTGGCTTTTTTTTTTTTTTTTTTTAAGGCTTTGGCAGCAGTTCA
>JANHGN010020769.1:27764-75106 GCA_024605025.1 Megaceryle maxima | reverse complement strand
AAAACAACTTTTATCTCGTGAGTCTCCTTGTTTTGCTGGAATGGAGGTGGGGAGAGATGCAGCTCAGTTCATCAACATGTTTAAATAGTGCCTTTGAGAAAAGATTCAGAAGCAAATATGTACCAATGCACTGGGCAGCTGCTCTTGTGGATTTCCAGTTAAACAAACATCTATTGCAAGGTATGTCTCGTAATGAAGTTGTTTTCTCTAGACTTTTTCTAGGGTCATGGTCATCACCTGGGAATTGTGGTTTTCAGATTTACGAAATTACTAATCAATATTTGTGCAAAATTACACAATAGTATAATAAACAATAGTGGTGTATGAATGCTCAGAACATAAAAGTAAAATGTTCATTTCCTGTGAGAAATGTTGACTTCCAGATTTTACTTCAAACTGTACTTAACAGAATGAAGTTGAATAAGTGACAAAATGTGTAACATGTTAAATAATTTCTAACTTTTGAGAAAAAAAAAAAGAGGACACAAACTAATTGTGACAAAATTATACAATTTATACAAAATAAAATTTTTTTTATAAAAAAATTGTACAAATACAGCTTTATTTTAGCACTACCTTTATATGTAACTTCTGATTACTTTCAACAGGCAAAAGTGAAGTAAAGAAGCATGAATCTTTGCAGGAATGGTGACTGCTTATTGCAGTGTGCTCAGTCTTCTCTGGCACATTCATTCAGTCTGTTGAGAGAAGAAAAAGCTTTTACTAATAAGATTTGATTAAAGGAAATGTTAATTGCCTATTGGAAGTCAAGAACCACATTTTTCTTTAATACTTATTTTTTTTAAAAAAAAGCTAATATACTCTCAGATTTTTCTCATTAAACACTGTTTTAAAGAGCATGGTAAATACATTTGTTTTCAGCTTCAGAAAGAAAAATCTCACAAATTTAGACTTCTTTTCTGAATGCTTTTGCAAATATTTGGATTTACAGCAGGATCTCAGCTACTGCCAAGACTCTGTACTCACTTCTGAGTCAGGTGCTCAAACTGCAGTGAAGTGTCTGGCTTCAGTTGTCTCTGATTTTTAGCAGCTGTGTTTGAATTGAGAGCTTGATTGACAATTATCTCACCTTGACAGAAGCTTGATTACTTGGGCTATGAAAATATTCTTTATGCTATTTTGTGATAAAGATTTTTTTTTATCCTACTTTTTGACATTAACTCTTACTTGTTCCTCAACAGCCACAGCTACAATTTTTTTTAATTAAGCCAAAACCATTAGGTGGTTGTGTCTGGCATGACACTTTAGTGCCTAGTAATGTTACTTCTTGGATTTGCTGGTGTCGACAAAGTTTTAGCATAGATTAAAAAAAAAAAAAAACAAACCTCCAAGACTTCTCCAAAGCAAGGATTGTGATAAACTGTGTTAATTTAGGATTAAAGAGAGAATGAAAAGCCAGCAATAAAGGCCCTTTGATAGCAGTAGGGGATGAGTAATGTTCTTGCTGGGGACTAATCAGAGTGTAATTGCTAAAGGAACCAATCTTTCATTGACTGGAAAGGCAGTAAACTCAATCAGTCACAGTGCCATAATATTGCAGTTCAGTTGAAGAATTTTATTGAACTAATTGATTTAATTGTTTTAAGTAATGCTGTTATAAGACTCATTATTAAGAAACATTACTCTCATTAAAATTTTCTGAAACATAAAAGCTTTTTATGATGCAAGTGGTTTCCACAACTTCAAAAAAGAAAAAAAAAGATTAAACAACAGTTTTGATTTAAAAGAGCAACTTGAGTAGGTTATGTTTCATTAGAAATTATCAGTACTTGATTTTGGATGTCATCATGAATAATATGAAGCACTTTGTAAGTGAAGGGTACTTTAGCTATGTTTAGACTAGCTTAAACATTTCTAATGGTATTTTCTCAGAGTCAGAAACTTGGATTCATTTTGTCTGCCTAATCCAGATATAATGGACCAGGGAAGTTTGCCTCACACTATTGTACACACACCCTCCAGTCCTCTTTAGCCCTGAGGGAATGTTGTACAAGTGCTGTAGGTTACACACTAGCTCCACAATTAGTTTAAACTGGAGTCAGCAGTCCTGGTTTACCTGCAAGTCCTCTGCCCGATTATTGCTATTTACATCTCTCTTTCCCTTCTGGCAGATGTTTGTTCAGCTACATGGTGAATGGGAATAGGATTAAAACCAAGCTTTTGGGTTTTTTTCCCTCCCATATGTATTTATGACTGTTTGCAGCCACTGAGGAAGCAAGGAGAGTGAAAACAGTGATTGAGTCAGTGGGAAGTTGGCACTGCCTGATTTAGCATCAGCATTTGCTTATGTTGACTTAACAGAGTTGTGGGATGCATTAGCATCACTTCTCCAGAGTTTAAACCCAGACAGGGGCTGTGGCGGAAGAAGCAGGAGCCCAGGTATGTTGGTCATTGGTTCCCTTCCTTTCCCAACAGTGTTTGGGACTGCCATCTCATTGGCACCAGTTCTGATGCAATATCTCTTAAATTCAAAAGTGGAGGAAGAGTGCTGGATGTAACCCTATACGAACTGCAAGTGCAGTGTTCTGACCCTGTCTGTGTAATCTTTCTGGGTCTGTGACAGTGACAGTAAATATTGACATCACTGCAAAGCCAAGAAAAGGAGGTTTTCATGACACAATGAACCTTTAGTGTGTTTCTAGCAACATCCCATGGGTTATCAAATTACAGGCAATTCTCATGGCACAAGATTTGTAGGGGAAGATAAAGTAATTCATTAGATCCAACAGCAGAATTCAGGAGGGAATATTCACATTTCCAGACACCATGTCCAAAAGGTAGACCTTGTTAGTCCTTCAGATATGGTCCACAATCAAGGAGATACCAACAGTGACTGAGTTCCCATAAGGTGACATTGCTATTTGTGTTCAGACAGTCACTTGGCAGGCTTCTTGCCATCAACCTGTGGAGTCAGTGTGGCTCAGGAGTCCAAAAGGCTCAGTCAAGTGCCTGGAAAGCCTCTGGGCCGAGGTTCTGCACAAATCTATTGCAGCTGCCACATGAAAATAGGGTTGTCATTACTGTTCCTTTATCACTGTTATTTTTAGATATGAGTTATGTCTCCTGTGGCTTCTCCTCTTGTTCAAATGCCATTATACTAACAATCATACAGATAGGCAGTACGCGACCATTTCTAACTCACATTTTTTTAGGAAATAATATTACTTAAAATCTCACAAATTAGGACTGGAATTCATGAAGGCATCTCCCCTATAGAGTGCCTCTCAGGATTAGGTGTGTTACTGAGAGGTGGAGGACAATCTGTTGGGTGAGATACTGGCTACCATCACATGAGACTGTGGAACTTGGTGGATCAGTGGATTGATCACAGAGGGCAAAATCTTGCAGAATTTTCACAGTTTGGTCAGAGCAAAAGTATGTTTTGCACAAGGTAGAAGGAGGGATATAAAAACATGACAGTGTAACAAATATGTTTCAGTTAGTAAAATAAGCAGAATTTCAACCCTTCAGAGCTGAGCCAGATTTCTCTTTGAAAAGTGGAAAAATGCACAACTAGGCATTGTTTCATATGACAAATTATAATAATGAACAATAACAACACCGTGAATCATTGTTATAATTAATTTGGTGATTTTTAATCATACTTTTTAAAAAAACTAATAAAACATTACAAAAGGTCACTACCATTGGGTAAGGAAAGCTACCAAGAGAAGTATGTGGAACTGACAGAGACAAAGGTTTCTAGATATAAAGCTTCAAGAGAAAAATAGTAAGAACAAGCATGTTTCACATAAAGTATGATTTGATCTTTTTAATCCTTTTTGCATCTTATTTTTATATGTTTTTTTTCTATACCATTAATTCATTAAATAGTTGATAAATGGCAGCAAGTTTTCCTTGAGACCCTGCTTGTGCATTTGCTGCTTAGCCTTGAATGTACTTCTCCCTGTGATGTCCAAGGGAAATAGGGATATATTACAGCCTGAGCTTTCAGATGGAGGACTGGTGATCAGAGAGTGGAATAGATCCACTAAGGACATTGAGACATCTTATTTTGAGCTGCTATGAGTTGTCTACAAGGTGTGTTTTGGACAGACATGCACTTACACTTCCTGTGCTCAAATTCAGTCCAACTCATGGAACCCTTAAGAATGCAGCAGAAGAGAACTGAAGCTTTGTTAGGCTGCTACATTTCATGCTGCTAGGTGTACACTTGGTGTATTTTGAACAGATTGGGCAGATTGAACAGAGAAGAAACTTTGACATTGTAGAGACAGAGTTGCCAAGGTCCTGAGATGCTCAGCCCTGCCTGGGTGGTGGCTGCACCTGACAGGGCTCTGCACCTTGGACCCCCCCCCCCCCCAAGGAATGTGTCAGTGCTTAACACATTGGTGTGAACTCTGACTGCCCCTCTGGTGCATAAGATCTACAAGACTGTTTTAGAGGCAGGAAAAGTCTGTAGCAGAACAAGGAATTCAGTTCTATACCCTGGACTAACTGCAGGGCACCTAGGGTGAGCAAAACTAGGTGTACCGAACCTCCTTCTCTCTGCCAGAAAAGAGGAATGGGCTCATACTCTACTGGACCAGGAATGTATTGGTTTCACCTCTTTTTTTGTTCATTTTTAACAAATTTTAAATCCTTGTAAGCTGTCAATACCCACAGATCTCCAAAGGCATGCTTCTTGCCTCGTGTAAATATAAGCCTTTCTTAAGAGTGGTACCTCATCCTAACTCCTTCTAAAGAGCTGACTCTGCTCTCAGGGTCTAAGTAATGTTGTTAACTGCTGCAAAGTATTATACACTGCTCAGACAGAACAAATAGCAGTATTGCTCTCCCGCAGAGTCTGCTAATGAAAAGGAAATCTGATTGTTTTCACAGGCTGATTTTAGTCACATCTAGTTTATTTGAATACATTGTTATTTTTATAAACAGAAATGTAGTCATGGGGCCCTAAAGATTTCTGGTGAAACTAAGTTATCAGTAGATTCTATCATGTTTTTTAGGAAAACCTCATAATGTAATAACGAACAAAATACAAATGGCAAAATCACGGTTAACAAAAACAAGGTCAAGGACAGACTAGACAAAAGCCCATTAGGAAGAGCTTGTCCACTATTTCTATCTAGGTCAATGGTCCAATAAAACTGGTGTCCTATCCCCTTGCCTGCCTCTTTTCCTTAGCTCACCATGGGACCTACAGCTATGCCTGTGGTCTCAGTGAGCAAAGATCTAGATGTTGCTAACTCTACTGGGAGTCAACTGCGTTCAGTGCCTCTGCCTCCAAGGAGAGCCTAGTGCTCTCTTCTCCATATTCCCATTAGATTGTTACAGACAGCAATAATATCTTTTCTTAACCTGCTTTTCTGCAGTCTGACCAAGCCCAGCTCCCTCAACATCTCTTTGTATGCCTTGCACTCCACCACCATCTTGATATACTCCTTCTTGGAGGGGGCAAAACTCAAAAGTGCCTGATGGAAGAATATAATTTCCTCCTTGCTCACTCTAGCTAATACAATTCAGATCGTTTCATGAGAACTCTTCTAGACCTTCACTCTAGTGGCCCTGAGGTGAGAAGTAGTGGTGGCCAGATCTTCCATCCCAGCATGACATGCCAGCACATATGGAGGCATTTGAGAGCTATACACTACTAAACAAATACAGGCTTCTCTGTCTGACTAGATTCAAATTAAAATATACATTTGTGTTCCCTATTAAATGATGAAAAGTGAGCTCTCCCCAGCCTCTGTCACAGGAGGTGTATTTATCTCATGGTAGATAACCATGGGCGCATTCCATGTTGGACATATATCTGGTTGTGCAATGGGACAGGCATTGGGTCTCACGGAAGAGGGAACCACAAGCAGTCTAGCCTAGTGAGTAATTGTACTGGAAACCTTTCCTTACATCTGAAGGGTTTCCACAAGAGGTGGCAGCAGAGATGGGGACCACTTGGATGAAATATTCTGGCAGGGCAGATCTGAGCTAGGCTGCTTCTGCTGAATTCCTCAGGATGCAGGGGTCATTGCAGCTGCTGTGAAAATTAACCTCCTCATATGAAACCAAAATATTAAAAATACTATATATATAAAATAAAAAAAAAATAATATAGATTTAACCCCTTTTCAACCAGCAGATCTGGATCTGCAAGTTTTCCAGATCTTAAAAGAAGCAGAGGTCCCAAAGACATGCCTAATGTGCAGCTCTGGATGCTCCCAGAGGCCCTGAATCTCAGCCCCACTCACTGCCCAAGTCACAGTTGTCAAACCAGTGGTTCATTGAAGAGCTTGAAATCACTCAGTCACATTTGGGCAGAACATGGCAGCAGCTACAAGAAATCCCAGGCACTCAGTTAGTCACCTGTTCTCTACACACAGTGTCAAGGGATTGGATAAACTGCAATATATAGTTCCAAACAATGAGAGATGTTAAGACTTCTTATATATATCCGTGTAGGCTAAAGTGATCTAACGCCTCAGTATTCCTTGGTGAGCTGTTATATTTAAAAACCTATAAAACCATGGTATTATATTGCACGTTATTCAGCAGCGGCTATTCACTACATAGTTAATTCCTCATTCTGCTTCCCTGAAGCTTTGTTTGCTCAGTCTTGTCCCATGTAGAGCATGGACAATATGTTCTTTCTAGCACATATGAGCACTTTCAGGGCAAACAACAACACAGGCTTGCAGTGAAAATCTCCAGATAGCCCCTGCATTCATTCAGGCAAGGCTTGAAGCCAGGAATAATTGTTCTGACAGTGTAAGATGTTTCCAAATGCATTCTGAAAATAATTGAGGGGGGACTGGCATTACTATAGTAATCTATTTTATGTGAGGGTGTGGAACAACAGAAGGTATGGGGCAAAAATCTAGAAGGAATACTTTTGTCTATTCCTGACATCATTCAAATAGAAAAAAGGCAAAACAAATTTTGCATAGTTAAGTCCTTCTTCTGAATAGTGTAAATAGTATAAATAAAATATATAAGCTTCCCAAAACCCAGACTCAGACTATCAACCTTTAAGCACCTGACTGAAGTGTATTTAAGAAGCTGGCTGGTGATCATAAGACCCTTCTAGGTGGGCTGGATCATTTTCTGAGATGTTCCTATCTCCTTCCATTGAGATTATACAGTTCCTAATACAAATTTTCTCCTTTCTTAGCCATTGTAGTTTTGTTGTTAGGTGTTATGAACCTAAACATCTCTATCTTTCTTCTTAAAAGTATTGGGCAACAACAAATACTTAAACACTCTTCACTGGCAGGAATCATTACAATAGAGACATGCAGTACCATCACTAAGAAAACATCCTGTGCCATCTGTAGTCATACTTGATGTTATAAACCCACTAAGTCAAAAAGCACAGTAGTAAAGCAATTAATATTTTATAAATTATAGCCATGATTCTGAAACTAGTATTTATTATAGGAATATTATTCCTTAAAATGAATCACTTGAGTTTTATTTAACATTCTATTTTAGGTCTTCCTTAGTTCACTGTAGCCAATTACAAATGCAACTTTTCATACTCTCCCTGTAAAGCTCATTATTGCCAGAGAGACTGAAATAAACTTGAGGATGTGAAGAAATGTTTTCTTGAAAGGAAAAACAGGATGTTGCAGCCTTCTTTCAGAAAATACTACTTATTCTGATACAGAGAACACATTTACCAACTAGATTCAGTTTTGTTTTGCAAAATTTGTGAATATTAATATTTTAAAAGATCACTTTGAGCTCTTTTGTGTGTAGTTATGTATTTACAGTGTATGTGTGAATATAAAAAAATTTCTTAAGCCAAAACCTGCCACTCTTTCTCCAGCACATGTCCTCAAGAAATCAGTGGGCAATTGAATTCCTTACTATGTCTTTTTTTAACTTGCTTCTGGCACATGGAGTGCTGTTTGCCTAGCATCTGGTCATGTCTCACCTAGTTGCATTCTTGCCATTAGTAGTTCTGAGGGCATCTTTAATATCTTTTTGTTTCTGCTTGTGGCACTAAGCAGTTTCACAGACTCATCATAACACTGACTTGAAGGGGCTTATAGAGAAAAGCTGGTCCAGCCACATCTACAATGTGGGGCTGCCACAAACCCCAGGTCAGTTCAGACATAGTTTTGGCTTGTGAAGTCTCAAAAGTCTTCAAGGTTGATGACTCCCTGAGCAACGTATTCACAAGTTGTGCTACCATTCTGCTGTCGCACAAGATGAACCTTCCCATGCTTTGGTATGTGGCTCCTGCCCTGTGTCTAGGCTTTCTGGCACTGCTGGGAAGAGTCTGGATCTGTCATCAAGTAGCTATAGCTTGCTCTTATACCCCCATTTACCTTCCCTTCTGACAGATTAAACAAGACCTGTTTTCCCAAACTTTTCTGCTCTGGAAAATCCAAATGTCCAGCTGAAGCCATGGCCTCCTTGGATTTGCAGGATCTGGGTGAGAATTCAGGGTGTTTGAGATGCAGGAGATGACATTACCCCTCTTGGACTTAAACTGTTAAAAATTGTGGACAAAAACCCTGTTAATTAAAATGCGTAATTCTAAGGATAAAGCATGGTAAGAGTCAGCTAATACTGAAGTAATCTTTACAAAAAGCACCCACCCTTTTAAAGTGTGGGTTTGGACCTATGTGTAGATTCAGGTGCTTTGAATGCAGCTGGTTTATCATAACCAGGATTACTTCGGTTTTCAGTGTACTGCTTAAGAGCAGACAGCAACAACAAAATAGCAAAAATCACTTTGCTTTCCTCTGCAGACTGTCTGCCTCAGTGACAATGATGAGTACAGAGTGGAAAGTAAACTCAGAGCTCCAACAAAATCTCCTGTAACTTCAGAAGATAATATCTGAGCAAGAAGCAAACACAGACATACAACTCTTAGACCAAGAAGAAGGTAATACGAGTCAGAGAGCAGCAATTACTTCAAAAGACATATGACCATTTTTTCTCAGTTCACAGGCAAGAGTGGGATTTCCTTTTTATAGGAAACACGAAAATGTTAATGAAACATTTAACACAACCTCACATTCTAAAAAATAAAGCCAAAATGCAGAAAAAAAAATGGACTTAATATTTTGGTAAAAGCAACACCTGCACTTTCAGTACCAACCTTATTTCACCCTATAAGGCATTTTTACCAAGTCTCCAGGCAAAGAAAAGTAAGCAGCTACCAGAACAGTAGAGCAGCCCTGACCTTCTTTGACCACTGTTGCCCAAGTCTGTGGGACAGTATCTAGGACAGAGGCATGCAGCAGAGTGCACTGGACTTCCCCCATCAGTGCCCCAGTGATCCTCATGTTTGGGGGACCTGAAGTACCAAGCTCTGGCCAGCACCTCCAGATCACACAGCCAGAACAGCTCTTGATTTCTCTTTTCCTCAGACAAGGGCTTGAAGAAATGGTTGATAGGTTTTACTCCCTAAAGAGCATTATATTGTTCAGAAAACAGGACTTGCTGATGTGGCAAATGTGGGAGGTTGTGTCTGGAGCACAGGGATCACTGAGCCCTTTATAATTGCACTGCCACCACCACTAACTCCCAACCCCACCAAAACACTCTGCTCTGGAAACACTCCTCTAAGCTATAGAAGATTGTTTAAATGGGGCTTTCTTTGTGCATCTTTGTGTCCTCAGTCGCCATATCTGCCATGTCTGGAAATTTCTTCTGTAAAGGATGGCAGGTGTTACTGCATCATGTGCTGTCTCTACTCATAGTAGGTGGCCAAAAGGCACCCGAAGAGGAAAGTATAACATCTACCAAATATCATAGTTCTAGCTGCAGTTCACCTGTTGTCCTCAGAGAAAAGGTAAACAAGGATCTGAGCACTCTGGGGGAAACACTCCCTTAGTGAGATGCAGGGTGCTCCACAGACACTGAGGTGACCTGGAGCTTGTAGTAGGATCCCACAAACAAAAGGAGAAAGAACAGATTTCTTTAGTAGGTTTTTGTCAGGGGGTGGATGTCAAAAGTAGTACACTTGAACCTTCTTTGGTTGTAAGAGAAGCTACTCAGGCTGCCAAGTGTCTCTATGTCATGGTTTAGAATCAGGGCAACCCCTTAGACCTATAACAGATGCTCTCTGTTAACCCCCCTCCCTCCCCAAAGGGGAAGAGAAAAGGAATAAGGTAGAGAGACTGAGAGATTAGAAAAGGAAACTAGAACAGCTTTAATGAAAATAATAACAATGGAATATATACAAATATATACAAAACCAGTATCAAACCCAACCCCCCTGATGATAATTACATCACCGTCACCGCTGATGCTGTGGAGCAGACAGCGGGCAGTCTCAGACTGGGCCCTGTAGCAGACGGGAGCTGTGTTTGGGAGCTGGATTCTGGTACCACATTCAGGAACACACAGATCGGGATCAAAGGCAGAATGGACAGAGTCTCCTGGGATGCTCCAAGGAAGGAACCAAAAGAGGACCTGAGCCAAACCAAGCAAAACTGGCAAAGCAGTTCAAGAGGGGAGAAGAGCCACAGACCCTTCAGATCCCTCAGCTTTATACCAAATATGATGCATATGGCCTGGAATACCTCGTTGGTCAGTTTGGGGTCACCTGCCCTGTCTACTCCTCCCTGCAGGTGCAGCCTTTCACTTTCCTGCACCCCCCCAATGTGGTACACAAGACCCAGCAGTGGCCTTGGTCTGCACACCAATCCTTGGTAGTAACTCTAACCATGGGGTGTTATCACTGCCAGCAGCAGACACTCTCTGTGAAAACATGCTGCTAACTTCAGAAAATGAAGTTAGTTAGAAGAACTGAGCTGAAAAGTAAAATCACTGAACAGAATTAGCTCTGTTTTCTCTCAAACCTGAACACTGTGGCAGAGACATGTCATACAAAAAGCTAGTGCTAGCTACAAACAGGCATTCATCACCATATGATGAATATCATAAGGTTGTACTTTATTTTTTTCACTATTTCCAACATTATATTAATTAATTTAATCCTACTTTTTGCCAGAAAACAAGAAAACATATTTTCTTCTTTAAACTCTTGAATATTCTCTAGTAATCCTAGCAAATACATGGTTTTCTTTAGAAATAATGAAATCATATACAGCCATGCTGAAGACAAGATAGAAAGAGGTCTGCAGTTTAGGGTTACGATGTGTCTCCCTTCAGTCTGAAGATTGGAAAATGACATTTGCTCTACTGAGATAAGTCTTTTCTGCTGAAAATTAGGCAGTGCTTTTGTAGTTAGGGATAGGCAGGAAGAACCGGCAGCATCGAGAAACTCCATGTTAATACAGCTGGCTCTTCCTCTGCAGACGAAATTGCCTACAAGCATGTGGATGGTTTCTGCCAACCCCACCTGTCCATATAACATATGCTGCCTGGCATCCTTGGAGCATCAGGTGCTGGGGCAGGGGCACTGCTGAGCACCATTGACTCTGATGACTCCATCCCCCCATGCACTGACAAAATACCCACCCAACTACCCCAGTGTGGCTAAAGAGAGAATTGTGCCATGCTGCTCACACTTGGGTATCAGACATAGACATCGATATCTGTGGCATTTGTAAAAGAAAGGAACTGTAATCATTAATATTATTTTTTTAATCAGGTTTCAAAAGATGTATCAGAAGTCATTTTCACAGCTGTTGCTGTGTTAGTACATCTGTCCCCAAATCTTCCTGCTGTTTGCTTTACGGTGTACAATCTTATTTTCATTTGTTTAAAGAAATGTTTTTCTCTCCCCTGTCATTACATGAGGCTTCCACATGAACAACAGTGCAAGGAGGAAACAGAGCAGGACTGCCTTCCCCAGCCTCTCCTGAAGCTCTTCCCCTCTCACCCTAGCAGTGGATAGAACAGTTCGGTCCCAAACCACAGCTGAGAACTGCTTTAATTAATTCATTAAGGACACCTACTCTTTGTCATATGCCTGTTTCCTCCATTAGACCAGATGATGCAATGAAAAATACAGACAGCTTTCAGACTCTAAGTCCTTTCAACCAGTTTAAGCCCAAAATTGTGTTCATTTTTTCCAACTAGGTTTAAAGCAAGATAGGACCTATAGTTGCGAACCTTGCACTTCTTAATCTTTGGAGTACTACTTTTAGCATCATATGGTATGATGTGCCTTACAATCAATTGCATTTTGATGGGAATGCAGAACTGAGGCAGACAGAGCTTATTTTTGTTAAACTATTTGTCTGAGTCTATATTAGAACCAGGATTTTTTTGAAGGAGGGGGAACCACGAAACAACACACCACAGCCAGTGCCAGAAGCAAGCAGGGAGAAGGCTTCCTTGTGGCAGAGAAGGGTTGGGTTCCCACAGGTTGTCACCCAGCCTGAGCTAAAGCAGTCTGAAGTTCTCTGCAGGAAACTCTAAGAATTAAAAATTACATCCCCTCACTTGCTCTCCTGCCTCTGCAGTCAGGCCACTCTGAGGGCTTTAATCACAAAGCCTACATGGGAGGGAGGGCTGGAGGGTTGTTTGGGTTTTTTTTCAATTATGATCATTCAGTAATTGGATAAAAGGTTGCAAATTCTACAGTATTACGGGCACATCACAGGTAATGAAATACTTCTCCATGGTTCTATATTGCCATTAAATAAGTAACATTTTTCACTTGACATATATGTCCACAATTGCAATTACAGTGGATATTTCATCTGGGAAACTAAGGTACAGGTCAGCCAGCCTATTTGAAAGCACAGTCTTCCGACCAAGTCCTGCTGTGCACACCTCACTGCAACTGCAAGATATAGCTCTGTAGTCACAGAGATAGAGCAGTGTGGTAGCCCTTAGCCATTTCTCCTGCATCCTGTTTTCCAGCCTTATTACCACTGTGCTACACCAAGTTTAATGCACATGCATCATTCAAAAAATCAAGACTATCAAATGAAAGCCTGATAAAGCCTGGGTGAAGCATTCTGTGGATATGCATTTTGTAATAGTGCTAAGCTCAGAGAGCAAATAGCTCTTGTAACTGAGAACTGAGATGTTTGCCCTCAGTGTGCTCCAATAAACTGATTTACCTTTCTTCTTTTTTTCCCCTTTTTTTAAAAAAGAGCTGACGCAAATTTGTCAAAGGGAGTTGTTGGGGTGTAGCAGCTGTTGATTGGCTCATCTGATACACTCCCATTTGTCTTTAAATCACTGTCCAACTGCTCTAGGTTGCACATGAGCAAACTTTTCATTACAGGTGCAAATCCTAAAAGATACAACCTGCTTAGCAAGAGAGCAAGAGAACTTATTTGACTCAGAGGTAACCCTAAAACCTTTTTTTTTCTTTACAATGTTTGATCAATGTATTTTAGACACTAGCCATGTGTTTAAAAATTGAGAATTAGAAATGTAATTAATCTGTAAATATAAGAGCAATGTGAAGGATTGGCTTCTTAAGATTTACTGACATGGTAACTTACGTTGTCAAATAACTTGGGTATTTCTTCAGGAATGAAATGTAGCCTTTTTTTTTTTTTTTTTTTTTTACAGTAAATCAAAACCTAAGCAACCAGAAAAGCAGCAAAAGGTGTTTAAAGTTGACCAGGCAATTAAGAAATGAATGCTTGCTTTCCTTTGCAGCCCTTGGTTAACCTCTGACAATTTTTTCAAGACTCTTCATTTATGTGGCTAACATTTCTGTAAATAAAAGAATTTGTGAAAGCAAGCTTTGTATTTTAATTGTTTATTTCACAGTGACAACTCTTATTTCATTTTGAAATAGCTACACAGACAATAATATTATAAAGTCACTGTCATGAAGATGAAGAATCTGGCAAAATCTGCCTAATCAGATATCATGGCAGAGTTTACAAATCTTGATACTGATATATGTTGATAAAAATGGTAGTCATATCTGTGACCTGGCATTATTTGTCCAGTGGTTTTCCATTCTCTTAATGCCCTAATTGCACACTGGATAGAAATCAATAATGTTGTGAAATCAGATGCCAAAAATTTCATCATTTTCTGAATCATTGATGAAAATGGTTACTTAATAAATGATGCAGAACACTAGCCTGTACTTGAAGAGAAAACCAGTTTTATAGGAATAAATAACTTAAATAAATAATAATAGGTGAATCTCCTTTGCAACTAGTATTTCCATTTTATGCCATACTTAAAGAAAAATATCTTCTGTTTAGCCAAATGCCACAGGAGGCAGCAAAACCAGTGCTATATTGAAGCCAAGTTTAAGGAATGCTGTAGAGCTAAGAGAATTTTCTTGTACATAAACATGAGGGGGGAAAGGGAAGGGAAAAGAAGTAGAGAGGGTTTTTTTTGGTTACTTACCAGCTTACAAAATCCCTCTGTAGGGTAAGGAAGCCGGGCAAGTCACAATGTGTTTGGATGGCTAAAGCAGAGGTTAGGCACCAAATCCAGAACTCTGAAACAGAAAGTACTAAATCCCAGGGAAGCTAAAGAAGATGAACTTCAGTGTTTCTCCTCTGATATCATGTGCTAAGCTTCTGGCAGAGCTCAGGCCTGACTGACTGATGGCACTTTATTTTAAACAGAGCCAGCTAGTGTGCCCCTCTTTTTCTAAATAATATCTCACACATCAAGCAGTGACCCAGTAGGTGCAGGGCTACCCCATTTCCTCCTCAGGTGAAGGGGTAGCAGCTCTGCCCCTTCTACATTACTTGTGGGGAGCATGCACTACCTGGACCTCAACATCCTTCCAAACACTTCAGTACATGCAGCACTAGGAACCTGAAGATATGGATTTCCACCAAACAAGGACCAACCAGCTCAGCCAAGTTCTGCTGAAGTTCAAAGGCACCATTGGTTGTAGTTACAGTTATATGTATTTACAGGATTCAAATCAAATACCAACCTTGTTTTACGGGTCTTATCCTGCCCCCATTTATGTCAATGGCCTTCAACTTATGGTTTGCAGACCCCTTGAGCTCTACCAACCACCTCCTAAAAAGTGACTACTGCAAGAAACCAGTTTCTCAACAGATTTAATTTTGCCACCTGAGGCTTTGCACCTTCACCAAAAGACTTTTAGGAATCCACAGATTAAAAAAAATTATAAATTGAAAATCACTGCTTTATGCAGTAATTCTGCAGCCTTTAGAGATGACGCCCATAAATCAGATTACTTGTGTAAATGTTTGACAGGACAATGTCCAGATGATTCTTATGTTTTAACATGTATTGGCAGTCAATTTTTGCTCCCCTTTCCAAATTGTGTTTGCTGTGCTGCATAGACTTTCCTCCTTGGCCTAATCTCTGTGTAACTTAACTCCTGGCAACTTTTTTGCTTACTTTTCCTCTGTTTCCCAATTCTTTGAAGATCTGTATTTTTTGGATTGCCTCTTCTGGAAAAGAAGTTTCTCCAACAAGCATTAGGCCATGCACACAGGGTAGATTTTAACTTTTACCAGAATGGGGATAAGCAAAGTCAGTTTTGTCTGCTTGACTTTTACACCACAGATTAAAAATAAACATCAGGAATTGGAAGGACTTTGTTTCTCAGGCAGGGCAGTGTTTGCATTTGAAGACAGTTCTGTGAAAGAAGCCACAGTTAGAAAGGCTCTGTTGGATGGGGTTTTTTTATTATTTTTGTGTCTCCTGGAGTTATTCATATCCCAAGTGGGCAGAACCCCCCAAGCCACTGGAATGTGAGTGCTGGCAGCTCTACCCTGACACCCAAGTCACTCGTCCCCTCACGCACACTCCTTGCGTGGCAGCAGAAAGGAATAAACACAGCCACACTCCCTACTAGGAAATCTCCTAATGCACTGTGATATTGCTTTTCCTTCTCAGTTGTCTGGTCTGGGTGAATGTTTTTAGTAAGAAGCAAGGAAGCTATAGGTACTTAAAGTTTACATTTATATTTTAAGCACATGCACTTTAACATTTTGCCACTACAAATATATCTGTAAACATTCTTAAGAGCAGCATGTGGTCAGTAGCAGAGGATAGCAAAGGTCTGGTCATTGAGCAAGGACTTATGCATCCATAAATGCAAAACCAGGAAAAAGGCTATTAAATAATTGCAGGTTTTGTGTTACAAAGAGCCAGACATAGAATTTATTTCTTGCAGTGTTTTGGGTATGTTATTGCACAGTGCTGGGATGCATCTAGCATGAGATATTAATGAAATATGCAAGGGTTCGAGGCAGCGTGCCTGATTGCAAGGTAGCAGGTAGGGTGCCAGAAGTCTATGACTCTGGCCTCCAGTGTGTCAGCAATGTTCTGTCTGATCTGTGCTCACTCCCTTCACTGCTGTGCCCCTTGGTCTTCTCAGCTGCAAAATGAAAATAAAAAATGCATCAAAGATGCATTTTCCCTTTGGGAAGGGAGAAGTATTGTAAAACTGCGATGTTTCTTGCACAGTGTTTTCCTGTTGAATCTGGGAACGAGCAAATTAATGTAAATCTGTATCTCTAAATGAGACTGTAACATGAAACTGAAGAATTCATAGAGGTGAAGTCCTCTTTGTAATTTGATTTGTACAGTTTCCTTTGGTTCATATAGAAAGAGAGAGCTGAGCATTTATTCAAATTATTTTTAAAAGGCAGGAATTTTTCTAACAAGCTTAAAGATAGTCTTATACCTGTATAATAATCCTGTGTGAGACAGAGTTTCTAGTTGAGGGACAAGTAGGAATTAAACACAAATACACTGAAAACCAGCTAAATCAGGAATGTACCTCCTAATTATCAAATGAGTGGTTGTACGGAGATGCTCACCTCTGTCAAATCCAAGTGAAAGGGACAAAACTTCCTAACATTTAAACCTGTGACAACATTAATCTTACAATACATGATTCAAAACACTGAGCATTTCCCTTAAGAGTATGTATGCTTTGAGGCAGTGGTAGGAAAACCCTGATATACTCCCTTCATTTCTAACAGCATGCACTTTTGCATCACCATCCCCAAGAAATTCAAAAGCAACTGTTCAAGAAATTATTTTCTGCTGGCTTTGTAATTTTGCCAGATGCTAGATATCCACTGTGCATCCATTGCCCCCTGCACTCTTTACCATTGGAAGGGAGACAGAAAGGCCAAGAGCAGGCATATAAAGGGACATTGTCCTTGCCCAGAATTTTCCCAGTCTGCAATGCTTTCTCTTCTTAATGCTATTACAAAGAACAAACATAAACCCAACGATTCACACTGGTTTATCTAATTTGAGAAAAACTCTAATGAGTTCTGTTGTGTTTTGTTTGCAGAACAGAGTGTTCAGGCAGTCCCTGCATGGTAAAGAGGACGCAGAAGCAGACGGTGGGGTGCTGTTTACCCTGAAGAAGCCATTGTGTGTGCTGGAAAGCACTGACCGCTCTAATGGATCGCATGGAGCTGCAAAAAGTCAACATCGAACCTGATGATCAGAGCAACAGTGGGGAAAGCCTTGAAGACAACTACTCGGAGCTGGTGGATTCAGAAAAGGCTGCAATTAGGAGGTAAGCCTTTAAATGGGAAGGCTAATCTGTTAGGACAAAAGAAAGCAGTAATCAAAATAAGAAAGCAATAATCAAAAAACATTTACTAGGTAATAAATTGAAATTAGTGTGATTATTTAGCTAGCGTTTTCCCACAGTTCTGACCCTCCTCCCTGCACTGTGCCCTGGAGGATGGTGTGCCAAGCACAGCAGGGGAAGCCCAGGTTCCCCCTTGCTGGCCACTACTGGTCTACATGCTCCCAGGCCTGAGCACCCACTTGGCAATTCTCAGCCATTCCAGTCAGGTAGTACATGTGTAAATAATATGCTCTCAGAGCAGTGCAACCTGAGTATGCTGAGAGGGGGAATGCTTTTCAGCACAAGGTATGAAGGGCAGAAGCTCAGTGCTCCTACAGGGACAGCCCACCCTCAGGCATCTCCTACAGGACCCACCATAGCACTAGCAACTGGGTGGACTGAGAAAGTCATCTCAAAACCAGCCATCAGCCCCCAGCTCTCAATTTGCTGAACCCCCCCAGCACATACCTCCAACAGGGCAGTTGCAAGGCACTTTGTTCCTCAGATGTGAAGTACGTGCTCAGCATTAGCACATTGCTGGCAGGAAGGAACTGTTACTTTCCAACATATGTAATCAGATGTAATTTGAAGATTACTAGTTTAAAACTAAATTCCAAGGCAAAGAAAAGATCTATTAAACATGCCATTACACATGACAATCCCACAGAAGAAAAGAGGGCTTTTTTCTGAAGGATTTTAAAATATTCATTATAATGACAAAGGAAAGTTTCCACTAATGACAAAAGGCATTACTTGAAGATAATGTGTATCATAAGTCTTATCTAGTATTTTCTTATTTTTCTTCATGTTCAGTCCATTTGCTAGTGATGACGCAGAAAGTCAGAAGTTTCTTACAAATGGATATCTCGGTAAAAAGAAACTGGAAGAATATAATGAAGAATATGTAAGTTTTATTCACTTGTAAGGGTAATTATAAAGTAGATCTTATTGACCTGAACCTTTTTCCAAAAGTTTCAGTAAACAAAGTTACTCTAGAGCTTGATCGACATAATATTGGCTTTGGAAGTATAAACACATTTTTTAAGCCAGTGAAGCAAACCCTTTCTGTTCTCTTGCAAGCAAAACTGTGTCTTTCCTTCAGAAGCAATAAGAAAATTCCTTCAGATCATTCTTGAACTTCAGTGGCATCCATGTCATCTCAACCAAGATGCTCAGCCAGGATGGCTTTGCACCCATTTTTCTGACAGGATATTTGTTTCAGGGAACTTTGTTGGCCCTACATCAAGGGAGAGCTGGGCCTTAGTGTGTCTGTGCTTCCATTGTTTATTTCCAGCATCATTATAAATTAATCCACATCCAGCTGCACTGCTTTAAAAAACCCACATTTATGTTTGGTTTTACAATGCTGAACATCACACACTCAGCACGCATCTGACTCTTTAAACAACTCCATGGGTAAATGGAAGCACCACACCAGTTCCTGGGATGTCCATATGGATACCTCTCTGCTCAGGATTTAACTTTATTCAGTTTTCATGAACTTGGTGCAAAGAAAGACATTATTTTTATTGGTCATGTTACAAAGTTAATTAGGATTGATCAAATAGAACAAAAAATATTATTTATGATTGCAATCTAAAATTAAGATCCATATTTCACCCCCTTTCTATTCTATTTTGTGGCATTTCCCTCACATACCATCCCCCTTTGCCTAGTTTTCCACTCTCCTGCCTCCTGCCTGAGCCACACAGTGGCCTTATTTTCTTCCCCAGACACACTTTCAGTTCCTCAAATAAAGAAGCACATCCTACTTGGAGAAAAACTCAATAATGACTTTGATTAGTTTTAAAAAATAATATTTTTTTTAATCAATAATTGGGATATCTGTTAGATAACAGCATGTATTTCTACAGAGGTTGGCCAACACAGTGTTGACTGTGTCACCACAGTTGCCTGTCAGGGATGTAGCTCTCCTCCCTGATGAGACAAAGCAAGAGTGGGAAGAAGCAAATACCTACTAGCACAGCTGGCTCTGAGGGCAAAGAGACTCCTTAAACGGCAAATGACTGTGGGCTCAGGAACCTTGACAAAGTTCTACCTCTAAGGATCAAGGGAGCAATACAGGGAAAACCAGCAATGAGGATAATTAGTCTGTTGTGCTCAGTAAAATGCCAATTAATCACAATTTTCTGTTCTTGCTCCCAACAGCACCGGGGCAGAGCTTCCTTTGGAATGTCCTCGTTCAATCTCAGCAATGCCATAATGGGCAGCGGCATTTTAGGGCTCTCCTATGCTATGGCCAATACAGGAATTATCATTTTTGTGTAAGTACATAGAAAGGAAAGCAAATAAAATATAAGCAGTGAGCTGAACCTAAGTTTTTGTGGTTATAGAGGTACATTAAGGTTGTTTTGTTAGCTGAGAAGTTTTGTAAGATCATCTGTAATGAAAACATTTTAGCTGCACCACAAGGAACCATCCACTGCTGACAAAACATTTTTTTTAAATTTTATTTTAGCTCTGTTTTGTATCAGGAACACAACTGTGAATTGGTACTGTGTAGTCAAAAACCAAAGTGGGAGAACAGTATACCAGTCCTAAAATAATAGCAACAGTCTTGCTGGTTCAGTATGGGAATTCAGGAAGGGAAATAAATCACCCATAAAATATATATTTACATCATTCCAACTATCTAATCAATCACTATGTAGAAATGGAAGAAGAATATTCAATATAAGTCTGAAATAGAGGCATGCTTTGAATGTAAAGCCATTCACAGATTTATTCAGATTTAATGTGACTCCCTCGAGTCTATTAGTACTCAGCATGCACAGGTGACAACAATGGTATGTGCCTGACATACAGTATCTATACAAGATAAGTTTTGATAGACAGTAACAGATAGCCATGTGAAGTTTTTAATCCATAGCTAACCTTGTAAAATTAGACAGACTGTACACGAAACTATTGGTTTTCTTTTTTTAAATAGTAGTCTTAATTTTAACTGAAGCCTTAATTTTAATCCATGCTAAGGCTGAAATAAAGCACAACAGTACTGTATGACAATAGGCCACTGTTTTACATTATTGATATCTAACAAGCCTATAAATCAGGTTGCATGGCTATCTTTATACATCTTCTTTATTCTGGAGATTGTGCAGCTACAACAGTGACAGCATTTGTAATGCTACATGTAGCTTCCAGTTGCTAAGAAACACCTCCTGTTTAGCCAGTAGAATTTTTATTAGAAAATTAATGGTAAATGCAAATGCTGTGTTGGAGAAGTACTTCCCATCACTTGCTCTGAAATAGTTTAGATATAGTATTTGCAGGTAAAAAAAGGAAGCTAAATCTAAAAATAACTAATCTGATTAGAGTCCAAAAAATGTAGGATTTTTTTTCTTCAACTTTCTTTGAGCACTTGTGCTAGCTAGTATAGCCATAAATTATTACTTTAAAGAAAACTGTGATGCATCAATGCCTCACTAGGGAAAAACAAAACAAAACAAAACAAACAACCAAACCCAAAAAAAAAAAAAAAAGCAAAACAAACAAACAAACAAAACAGAAACATTTTACCTTAGTAATATCTTTATGTCTAAGGTTCTACTCATTTACATGGTGGCTAAAAAACGTCTGATATGCACCTAATAACACTAGTTCTGTTGACAGTGCTAAAGTAGGGAGTAATGTTAAGCAATGCTATGGAGTCTTAAATGGCAAAAACAAAGGACACCTCCACTTTCAGCTCATTTTCTTTTGTGCCCTACTTCCATACTTTCTGCATGACAACATTTTCCCTTCTGGTAGAGGAAGGAGTTTTACTTAAAAGTTTAAAACTGTGGAGGGATACTGTTACCTCCATGGTATGTATCCACTTGCTGGAGGTTGCTCTGTTTTCGCAGACTATGACATTAATGTTAGAGGGACAGAAAAATCCCATCTACAAAATGGAAACTGATGGACATTAGTTCTAATTTAGATTACACTGGCAGCATCATCTAAATTTTTGTACCCAAATGATCTCAGGCTGGAAGATGTCACACAGGGTCAAGGCAAAAGGAGGGCTCCTGTGGGGGAGGTTTACAACAGCACCAAGCATGTACCAGAGTATCACTTCTGCTGCCTGGCATGATTTAACAAGTGCAGCCAGGGTGGCTTTGTTTTACCATACCTCATACATCAGGACACAGAGGCCATGTCTCTGAATAGCAGCTGCATGGGAACCTCTGATCAAGAAGGATGCCATATTGTGAGGATACACTGTGACCTCAGACATGATCCTCCCTTACCATATTGTATGAGCCCACACCATGAGTCAACTCTGCTCACAAGAAGTCTGTAGCACTATCTCTCTTGGAGAAAGAAAATTCTGATGGTCTGGTGGCCATGACCTGGCCCTGGGGCCTATGTCTCCTCTTAAAGTTATATCATTTACAAACATGACTTCCAGTGTCTCCTATATCTATACATACTTCATATTTAGTGGAGTGGAAGGTGTGGGCACAACCTCCTGTCCAGTCATGGAGTAAGGCACTTTTCCCAGCTCTGTCATGTTATCATCACATTCCTTTCAGCACCAACACTTGTGCAGGCTAATGACAAGACAGTTATGGTAACAAGATACACTGCCTGCAGTGTTGTGCCCTGAAAATGTCACACAAAGCTACATTTTCCACCAGCCAGTCGCAAAAGGCAGATATCTGAAATCACATAGGATGCAAATGTGTGAAAGGAACATGATAGTAATCAGAATTAATTAATTCAGTCACCAGTACTCTCAGGCAGACTAGGCTAGATAAGTATGCTGCAAGTGCTTCAGTGACTGGTTTTCAAGTGTCATGCTGTGTTTTAGCATTATGCAAGATTTTTAATATAGTTCACAAACTGGGCATCTCAAGCTAAACTCCACAAATTCACAATGACATGGGAGATATCAAAAGTAGTAACTAGCCAGGAGCTGGCAGTGAATTTGTCACAATCATGATTTGGGGTTTGTGGCATTTTTTTTTAATAGCTCTGAGTAAGGAGAGAGCTATTATATTAGTGAGCAGGTAAGAGACCAAAGACATGAATCTTGCATAAAAATCTGTTTAATTTGGTAGGGTCTTGTTAAGATGTAAGAGTCTGTCCTTGTGGAATAACACAGAATTGGCACTTACCTGGACTTAAACAAGACTTGAGGGGTTCTTGGAATGTATAAGGTACAACTGCACTCACAAATAAACTACTGTGACCCTTATCCCTGCATTTAGCACAGGGATTCCAAAGCACAGACTTGCTGAAAACTATTTACACGATGAACTTCATGAGAATGAGCAAGGACACATTCAAATCAACTGTCTCTGATGTCCTGCTTAGGATTCTGATTTCTGCTTTGCCTTTCAGAGTTTTGCTGCTCACTGTAGCAGTACTGTCTCTCTACTCGGTCCACCTTTTACTGAAGACAGCAAAAGAAGGAGGTATGAGGATCAGGCTGTGACTGGCTTAGAGTTCCTACTGCATGCATGTATTTTACTTTGGAATGCAATTCATTAAGGGTGTTCAATGCAGTGTCCCATGTGTTGTTTTGTTTGGTTTTCTTTCAGGATCATTAATATATGAAAAACTGGGAGAAAAGGCATTTGGCTGGCCTGGGAAATGTGGTGTTTTCATTTCAGTTACAATGCAGAACATTGGAGGTAAGGGGCAAAAGTTTTCTAATTTCTGATGCTTTTCTACAGAGCACAAGTGTTTTCTCTCCTCTGCCTGGCTAAATGGCATCAGAGATGAACTGGGTACTGTATACAGTGTATTATACTAAGGAAGGACAAGAAGAATTCACCTTGCCTGGTTTCAGCTATCTGGCACTTCAGTGTCTGGTGAAAGCTACTTGCCTGGAATCTCTCCATTACCAGTGAAGACCCTTCAATGATGGCTAAAATTACTTGGTTGCCGGCACTCAAGGAGCTGGCCATTTCTCTTCAGATAATGTCACTAGCATCCAAAGTTAGAAGACTATACATCATCTGCTTCAACTTAGAGAAGATTCATCCAACCTAAAAGGAACAGCACATGGTTCTGACTTCACCATATAAGAGTATTCAGTATTTCATCTTCCAGACAAATTCTGTCCTTGAAATGACAATTGGGTTATGATCTCTCTAAGATGTTGAGTGTTTAAGAGTGAGTGTTAGAAGTACTCATCCATAAAGATACTTCCTGTGAAATACCTATCAAGTAACCTTCATCCTCTCAGAATAGGAGACCATTTACTTACCAATGTAAGTAGTAGGGGTAGGACTATGCATTTACACAACAAAGCTTACTTGGCTTCCAGTGAAGCTTCCATGGCTTTTACTGCCATGGAGGAAGCCTTTTAGAAGACTGGGGAACACCGTATCTGAAAGCTGACAGAATTTTGTATATTTTCCAGATTTTATAAGGAGAGGTAGTTGACATATAAATCAAATGCATCATTAATCCTCTAAATGTATGTGGATTTTTTTGTGATCTCTCTCTTGGAACCTGGTATATATTGCAAATCCCCATTGGCAGATCATTATTGTCCTTTTAGAGCAACTTTGCTACCCAGAGGTGGTTCACATGTCTCCACTGCATGAGACTTTTTGATTTTGTTCATAAAAGATCCTATTCCACGCTCTTCCTTTCCTTTGCAAGCCTGGATATCAAATGTAGCTGAATTCAGGAAGGAAGCATGTTTCCATATTAGTTCCTCTAGTTCTCTTGATCTCTGATCAAGTTCCTCTAGATCTCTAGATCTTCTGATCCACAGGTCTCCAGAGACCTCTCTGTGGTCAATGTAAAATAACTGACAAAAGCATGCCTTCTGGCAGAACATTTAAACAAGATGTATGAAGTCCACCCCTTCCATCAGGAATATTGACAACTAGTTGGGGTATTTTTAATATAGGGAATAGAATACTGGAAGAAAGAAATTGAAAACAGAAGGGATAAGATAGACAAAGAGATTTACAGGCAGTAAAAACTGAAGTTACTACAGAATGTGGAGGGACAATGTCTATTGGAAAAACATTTACAATAGAAAAGGAAAAGAATGTAAATTTCATCCGGACAGTGATTTGAGCACATTACTAATTCAGTAATAACTGTATTGCTAGATGTCATTCAGGACATGGTTATAATAATATCAAGGGAACATACCATCTACTTAGTCACACTGTTATTTGAACAAAACACATTTCTCTGTTTTAGCAAAAACTGGTTTCCCAAAAGTATATGTTTTTCATGCAGCAATAAATTATTTTTGTTGGAACTACATTGTTCTCACTTAAGGTGTTTGGTTTTTTCAGCAATGTCAAGCTACCTCTTTATTATTAAATATGAACTTCCTGAAGTGATCAAAGCATTTATGAAACTTGAGGAGAGTTCTGGGTAGGTACCTTTGCCCAACCTGAACCTCAGATGAAAAATTGTCACAACTGATGTCAATGATAACGATTGTTATCTCTTATTGCTTCTCTTTAGTGAATGGTACCTAAATGGAAACTACCTCGTCATACTTGTAACTGTTGGGATTATTCTCCCCCTCTCCCTTCTAAAGACCTTAGGTAAGACTAATGTCCCACATAATTTCATTTCTTATTTCTTTTAAGACTGTGATTTCACATGTAGCTGAACTGTTGTGTTTTTTTTTTCTTGCTGCACAGGTTATCTTGGTTACACAAGTGGTTTTTCTCTGACCTGCATGGTTTTCTTTGTCAGTGTGGTAGGTGACTGTTTGGGTATTGTCTCGAAAGAAATATAGAGCCTGTAAACTGTGTAATGTTGTTGTACTTCTTACCATGATAATTTAATGTGGATGTTAGAACATCACTGCAAATAAATTAAATCAACAAGTATATTGCTAAACAAAGCCAGAATAAAAATGATCAGCCTGAAAAAACACACCTGAGAATAAAAAATAACACAGGACAAAAAACAGCAGAGACAGAGTAACAACAAATACTTGCAGGAGAAGCAGAAGTGGTAGTGCTTGGTTTCTTGCTCCGTTTCCCCTCTGTCTTCTGTGTGCCTGTTTATACTTCTGTTGGCATACCCTGGATGTAAGTGTAAACCCCTGTGGCAGTATTCTTATGATGACACAGTCTACTCTTTTGTAGGTAATCTTCAAGAAATTCCAAATACCCTGTCCTCTCCCCATTATGGACCATGGGGTTGAAAACTGGACTGTCACCAACAATACAGTGCCAGTGCACCTGGTCATGTTACCAAATGAGTCTCTCAGTTCTGGTGTGAATTTCATGATGGACAACACAGTTGGGCACTTTCCAGGCCTTGAGGAGTCAAAAGATACCTCCTCCAAGAGTGGTGTAGAATATGAAGCACACAGCGACAGTAGTGACCTGTGCCAGCCAAAATACTTTGTGTTCAACTCACGGGTAAGGGAAATTCTGTAGAAAAGTCAGAAGTACAGCAGTGACCATTCTTACTAATGGGAGCTTTATTTTACAGACTGCCTATGCAATACCCATCCTGGCATTTGCATTCGTATGCCACCCTGAGGTGCTACCAATATACAGTGAACTGAAAGAGTAAGGTTCTTAAATTTTGTCCCATACTTCCAGTTAACCATAGCTAGAGATCACTTTCTACGTGCTCTGCCTTGATTGCTGGTGTGCAAACACACATGTACTCTTCAGAGTAAGCATATAATGGCTTTGCTTGACTTAATAGTCAGATATTGGTGAGAGAATCACTGTTCAGATAGAAACATTGACTTATATTTACTTAGGAAAGGAGGAATCTGGATAGTACTCTAAATGATGTGAAATACACTGGGGAACATTGCTGTCAAAACAGATAATTCTGGTTTCTAATAGTATCTTAATGAGTTCCATGTCTGGGTCAGCTGCTGCTTAGTCTTAAGGTTTCTTGGGATGCCATTGGTTTGCGTGTCTTACATAGGCTCTTCACCCAGCCTATTTTGCTTATCAAAAATCAAAAAAATCAAACATACTTGCTTAAGTCAGCACAGAGATGACAGTTGGGAAAGGCTAAGAAAACATAATTATTCAACAGCAGGAATTACATTAGAGGAGTTTCTGCTGCAAAACTCAAGTAGGCTAAGACCCATTATCTCCTATTTCAGCAGGTTTAACCTCAGAAGAAATAAAAATTCTCAGATAACTGGGGAACATGTTTCTGGGTCCTATAAGCTGAAGATTTTCTTACACCAAATCTTTAATCAAAGGACTTCTAAAGAAACACTCTGACATGTGGGAGGTTCTTGAACCTGCAGAACAGCCATGTATAGATAGCCTTTTAGGGCATGTTTATAAAGAGCCACTGAAAGCTCTTATCATTATCAGCCCTATCTTAAGGCACCCCATTTTTAATTTAAAATATCCAATTTTGAGATTGATAGTATATAAATAATGATATACAAAATAATGCAGCACATTTATATTTTGTCACTAAGTAAGCAGTGGAAATGGGAGTTTCAACACACTTTTTTAAGTCTGTGTTGTTATGCACAGAGCTGCGAAGCTTCAAGAGATGTGAATAACCAATATAGTCACTATGAACTTACTAGCCAGTGAGGGGATGTCACTAGAGCTATGGCTTTTCAGAGGACTTCTTGTATAAATAGGGGCTTTATAAGAATATCACTGTTACTCTCTTTCTCTACTACTTCAGTCGCTCCCGAAAGCGGATGCAGAATGTCTCAAATATCTCCATCACTGGCATGCTTATCATGTATCTTCTGGCTGCCCTCTTTGGATACCTTACTTTCTATGGTAGGTCAAAGCCCTGTTCTCTGCAGAAATTTCCCTCTCATTTTAAAGCTGGTGAGATGGTTCTAACACACTGAGACTCAAGTGTTCATGTATTTTCTGTGGGCCTGAATCCAGGTATAAGCATCATTTACATATGCAGTGTGTATTCTCCTGAATAAGCAGGGGGACTTATCCAACTGTCAGATGAGAGTGAGTGACTCAGAGGCACCTACTAGGGGGGACCAGTTATGCATCTTTTGGGTTTGTGAACTCAAAGAACAAGCTGCTGTAAACTTGGCTCTTGGCAAAGGCCAAGAGTGACTGTACTAAAAATACTCTAGCATACTCAACAGCTTTACATGACACTATTAAGTGCTACCCACCTTGGCTCTGACATCATTAATTCAGCTTCACCTATGCTGAAAAACAGGTGCAAATCATTCTAGTGTAAAAAAAATATGGATGAAATAGACTAACCGGTAGGTAAACAGAGTAGCCCCTGTATTAGCACACCGTTTTATGCAAACACCACCTCTTTTTACCTCGTTAGTTCCTCTGTTATAGCAGAGAATTGAATGACACAGCACAATTTGCTCTCTATCACTGGGGCAAGAGGGCTCTATCTGAGATCTGGGACACCTGGGGAGAGGTCAAAGGGAGTTGTTCAGTGAATTGTTTATTATTTTGTAACAAAGAAATTACTTTTACCTCAGGTTCCACATACAATAATGACTTCAAGAAAGTAATTGAGATACTGGAGTACAAAGCATCACCTCAGAGCTGTATTACCTTCATAATCTCTGAATGATGGACTTGTATGAGTTGTGCTGGGAAAATTCCTCTTTTGTGCCTAGCCCATAACATGTATCTGATGACAGAAGATGTGCCAAAGCTAATCTTATCTGGCTGCAGTATAAAGATCTTTTTGCATGTGCAGTTACTGCTTAAGTGATTTAACTCCTTTCTGTTTCCTTTTTGTAGGAGAAGTTGAAGATGAGCTACTTCATACTTACACCAAAGTGTACACCTTCGATGCCCTCTTGCTGTCTGTTCGCCTGGCAGTACTGGTAGCTGTAACCCTGACCGTGCCTCTTGTCCTTTTCCCTGTAAGTTACACAGCTGCTGAAGCTGAAATTTGGGCTAGCCTGCATACACTGACTGTATTTACTCAGACAGACTTTAACAATGAAGAAAAGTAAGCCTGAGGTTTTATTTGGGAGGGTCTGTTTTCACATATGCAGTTTGACCAGAGCAAGGAACGTAGGTAGTTAGGGTTGCAAACTTTGAAAGACTGAAATAAATCAGTCTTTATAAATAATCTGAAATAAATCAGGAACAACTGCCCTGTCTCCCTCTGGTTCTCCCTGTACTATATTTATCAGAACATCAGTGTAAGTACCAAAGGCTTAGGAATATACTGAAACCACTTAGGAGATTTCCTAATACAGGCATAGGTACCTACTATAGCATCCAAACTCCAGACGTGCAGCTCAGGCCACATGCTGTGCAGGGCTGTGCAGGGCTGCCAGCCCTGCCAAGGTAGAGGGGCAGAGGCCCTGTACAAAACTTACATGCTTAAGTCTATGGACAGGGGAGGAATCTATGTATAAAAACAGTAGCAGTCAAGATTTAGCCACACAGTCAGATATCTGAGTAAAGTTTGGAGCTTCTGGGTGCTGTTCAAAGGGAAAAATGCAATATTCACAGTAGCAGGGACAGAAAGACACAACTGAACAAATTGTTATGCAGAGGGACTGACCCTCCTCAGGGATCAATCCCCACCTGAAGAGCAGACCTCCAGGGTCCTGAATGTACAGGACTGTCCCTCGTGTCTTCCTTAAACTGCTGTGTAGCAGGGGAGAAAATAGTTGATCCCGGTCATTAAATTTTGGGAGTCTGGGGTGTCATTTGTATGGCATGTACAAGCCCAGCATCATGCTGCTGGCAGATTCCCAGCAATCTATGTCACACCATAGTGTTCCCATCTGATGAGAGCAGTAACCCTGGGGTCCTGTTGCTCCGTTGTCCTGGATGCAAACATGAGCTCTGTGTAGGTACTGTTTCCAGGCTTGCTGACAAATACCTAAAAGCAGTGATCAGCATTCAAGGTTGTCTACAAAAAAAATATTCTGGGATAAAGCACCCAGAGTGATCAGTCCATCTAGCATTGAGCTCTTTGGTGCTCTGCCTTAAATGTCATGTTTCAACCAGTGACTAAATGCTTAAATTAGTTTAACTAACCGATCACTTGCCATGGGAAATCAAGCTAAGGATATTGCAAAATCCTCTATCTGTCAGATGTAGCATTTTGCATTTTCAGCTTTCCATATATTCATTTTTATATCTGAATGGTGTGCTAAGCTTTAGCAGTTACATACCACAGAACTAATTGTTCTCTTAGAAGAACTCCCCAGAAAGTATCATTTGATAGTAAGCCAGAATATCAAACAATTTTATATGGCCTATCAGAACTGCCAGCTCAGCTGATCTCATTAGTCCAAATAAGCAGTATACTTGTATCAACTACTCTTTTATGAATTACCACATTTATATTTACTTAAAGTAGTCAGTTTATTGTGGGGTTTTTATTTCAAAAAGAAAGCATTGCATTGCTAAAAAAATTTGTATCTATAGATCAATGTACCATTAGTCACTGTAAGGTCTCAGTTTGATAGCTTAAGTTTAAAGACTGTATTACAGCAGGAATAATGCCAAAGCTGTTGACAGCAAGTGAGCAGGAATGCAAGCAGCAGTTCTTTGGTGGAATAAAGCTGGAATACGCCAACTCAAGGGCTGAACTCTCCTTGCAATCTGCCTTCCTCTTCAAAATATTGGCTCATATAAACCTGAAAAACATTAAAATGTAAAATTCATGGTGTGTTTTCAAATGATGGGCTCAAAATCTGAGAGAAACTCATACATTTATTGAATTACCAAACTCATCCAGAAACAGTTGTCTGTTATTTTAAAACGACCAAACAGAAGTGGGGTTTGAATTTTTTTCAGTGTAAAAACATTTTTGTTCAACTTCTACATTTCAAATCTTTTCAGTTAATCACAGTACTCCGAGTAACAATTTCTCCAGCCACTAAAGGGATGAGCTCTTAACCTTTTTCCCACTTACCATCTTTGATGATGAAAAAGAAAAAAAAAAACTCCCCATTTTGTGTGAGAAAGTCAGCAAAGAAAAATGATTCTCTGTGGTAGCTTTTAGGATTATAGCTGTCAAGTGGCATTGAAAAATATGCTTTTGAAAGAAATATATATGTATACATTTAATGGTAATAAAACAACAGCTTACTCTTTCACAAAAGTAAATGACAGAACTCCTGTGGGATTTTCAGAGGGATCAGGTTCAGGAATACAATATCATATATTTCACCCATGCATTTTTTACCTGCTGATTAGTGTTCATAGTGGGGGGTTCTTTTTTTTTTTTTTTTTTTTTTTGCTGATATTAGCATCTTTCAGTTGAACAGATTTCATGTCCCTGATTTTACACCTTATTTACTTGACTTTTTTTTACACTGCAAATATTTGAGTTTCTGCATTAAACTGTGGGCCCAGTTCTCAAAAACCTACATCAGAGTGAGATTACATTAAGGGACTCAAAAGACTGAAAACACACTTCTTCAGTCAGAATTTCTCAAAGCAAAAGTACATAGCATAGATCATTTTTAAAAGCTGAAAAGCAAAGATAAATTAATTGCTGGTTTACTTTCCCTGACGGTTTTCATCTTACAGATCCGTTCATCTATCAGTGCGTTGCTGTTTCCCAAAAGGCCATTCAGCTGGATAAGACATTTCCTGATTGCAGCAGTAATTCTTGCTTTTAATAACCTACTTGTAATTTTTGTCCCGACTATTAAAGACATCTTCGGATTTATTGGTAGGTTTCATAAATACTTCTTGTTTACTCTGTTAATCCTTTTCACAACTTATTTACATTCATGAACTGAATGATGGTCTCAGTTTGGGTCTTTCAGCAGAGTAATATAAACACAGATTAAAATTAAAAGGGAAATAAAAATTCCCAAGCAGCTGACAGACAAAGTTAAACACTACGCAACTTCATTGCTACCTTGCATGAGATACAAGGAATCCAATAATCCCATCATAAAAACTAGTAAGGAATTCCCATTTTGACAAAAAGGGCATTGAGTGCATGTGGAGGAGAGGGGAACATCTTTGCTTTTCAAAAATGACTGGATGACTGGACAAAATGTATTGACTTCTGAACTGTGATGTTAGGAAAAGGAGAAAAGTCACAAACTTATATTGATAATCACAGTTCTTTCTCTACCTCTTCCTTTTTTATCAGTTTTGGCCTCTAATCAAAAAGGTCCATGAAGAGCCTCCACACTTTGAGCTGCGTGAGGACTCAGGACTGCAGATGCCCATGAGAAAGACACCTCCATAGGGTTTCTGCTTTTTTTTCATATTTTCTGCTCTACACCAGCAGCCAGTTTGCTCCTCCCTGCATTTTACACCTGGGTCACAGCACTGGGCTCTGCTGAGAGGAGGGCAGGCACTTCCAGGGCACAAGACATTCACCCTCTTTTCAACACCTGCTTTCCATGGTCATTGTGCCCTGGGAGTGCCTGTTTGTTCTCACTTCACCAGCTCACATGTAATCATCCATATCACAGACAGACACACCAGTTTGAGCAAATCCTTTTGGTAACAAGTGCCTCTTCAGATATCTATAGCTCTGTACAAATACTGTCTACAGAGAGAGCTCTTCATGCAGCTGAGCTTGGAAGAGTAGCTGCCTCTACACACTCTCTCCTCTGCAGATGCACCACATTGCTTATGTGTCAAATAGCACAGTACTCAGCTCTGCTTTCTCTTCCAGGTGCCTCTTCGGCTACCATGCTGATTTTCATCCTGCCTTCTGCCTTCTACCTGCGACTTGTTGAGAAGGAGCCCCTGAGGTCTCCCCAGAAGATTGGGGTAAGGGAGCTAGCAGAAATTGGAAAAGGAAGGGTAGGAGGGTTCATGCTTTCTGCTGGTCACAAATACTCAGACCTTTGGCTTGCAACATCTGTCAGCAGCTTGTAAGTGGTACTGTCTCACTCAAAGTACAGGTTGGGCAGTGTAAGAGTCAGGCTTCACAAGTCAAAGCCTTTAGCACCCTACTGATACACAGCATGAAATGTCTAGGTTAAAGTGTGTCTAAGTCACTAGAAAAAAGCATTTAATCCAATCTAAGATCTAGTTAAGACCTGCACTTGCATAAATTACACCAAGACAGTATATAAGGAGCTGTTGGTTAACTCTAGAAGGCCAGCTGTGGATTAATAGGAAGATTTGAGATCAAGGTTAAGAAGGATGTTGTACTGCAGAGATAATTAAGTAATAGTGAGTTCCCCACTGAAAGAGATCCATACATCTACAGGAGACATATATGAAGGTGTACTGTTTATACACAGCATGTGTTTATACATTGTGCTGGACTGCTACAGCAGAACCTTTCACCCTGAACATCAATAGCTATCTGCACATTTAAAATTATCACCAAGGACATGTCCTTTGAAAATTTAATCAGAAAAGTTGTTGATGAAATATATATGCAGGCACATAATGTAAACAGATACACATATACATCTATACAGATATTCACAAAAAAAACCCCATGGAAACTCAATTGATAGTACAAGTATAAAAGAAAATGTTTGTTGTCATAAAATTATTTCTGACTATCACTTCTGAAGCTCTTATTAGAGAGAGATTGTGAATATTTGTTCATGTCTGTTCACTCTTCATGTTGCCATGTGTTAGGCATGTCTAGAATTTCACACCCTACACTGAGATCACATACAATATTATCTTAGTGTTGCGAGGCAGAATATTGTTAAGTGTGAACAGATTAAAGTGAACTAAAGCCCTCCTAAAGCAAAGGGTCACTATAAGCATCTGAATCACTTGAATATATACAGAAATGACTTCAGGGAAGAGAGATGGACTTACCAGTTTGGCTAATAAGTATGAAAGGGTTGAACACTGAAGCTGTCCTTGATATCAGAGGCAACAATCATTCCTCAATAACTGGTCAATTTTTACAGAGAAAAAAAAAAAAAAAAAAAGTTTCTCTATTTTTTATTATTGTCTATTTATTATCTAGTCTTGTAAAGCCTGGCTTTCTTGGACCGAAATTCACACAGGATTAACTTTGATTCAGGTAGACCTGCATGACATGACTTGGGCTTTGATCATAGAGAATGACCCAAACTCAGGCCCTAGGAGTTACTTAAATGGTGTTCCAGTGGGACAGTCTGTGAACTACAGTCTGCTCAGTCACTTGCTTTATTAATAAAATTTAATTTTCCTATTGCAGGCTCTAATTTTTCTCATAATTGGCATAATCTTCATGATTGTGAGTATGACTCTTATTGTAATGGACTGGATTTACAATTCCCCAAGTTCCAGACATCACTAACCTGTGGAGACAACCGAGTGTTTTTTTTACCATAAATATTTGTATTGTGTGCTCCGAAAGACACCTAAATGGGACTGTAATTCCTAGCTAGTAACTGCAGTATTTTGAAGACAGTTTCTGGTAAGGCCACTAGAACCCAATGGAGTTTACGTCATCCTTTTCACTAAGGATCGTTATTTATGCATTAGGAACCTGAGCTTACCAATTCTGCCCAGGTAAAATGAAATGTGTGGTGTGGATGCTTTCTATTTTCAAAACCAAAATAACTGTGTACATAGTCCTCAAAAATAGCTTGGTGTCACCCTTTTCAACCTCTCCCATCAAGCTAATAACCATTGTTTCTAGACCCCTGGAAAGGTAGCAGCCAGAAAGCAAGCTAGTGCCTTGGTTTCTAGCTGAAGCTCGTGGGAGTGGCTGCCCTGCTCCAAGAGAAAGGGCATGGTTTCTGTAGGGGATCTGAAAGGTGACTGCTCCTTGCCAACCTGTCTATCAGAAAGATGACAAGCCAGTGCACAAAGCTGAGCATCAGATTTGTTGCCCAAATTTATCACCCTTGGCAGGTGATGGCTGTCATTCAGAATAAAAGCCCCTGGCACAGACCCTGTGCTGGGGAGTGTGTTGAAGAACAGTTGACCATTCATGTTTTGTTGGTAAAGATGCCTGTACTGGAAACATCAGGCATTTCTGCTGTGGGTTTTTTTGGTTTTCTTTACTTTTTTAATTCTTGTGTGAGCTTGCAGCACTGAACAAGTTGTATCCTCCATAGAAACTTGTCTTCCATTCTCATGGGAATTTAAGGAGACCACAAGGTGTGGCAAAGCACCCTATCCAGTATTGTTCAGTACTTGTGTATTTGATAAATGTTCAGTGCAGGAAACTGTAATTTGCTATATATAAAAATATATGTATTTATGTACATAATTTTTTGTTTTCCTCTAGTTATAAAAATGTTACCCTGTGGTAAATGATTTTTGAAATTTTTTATGTGTCTGTTTTCATAGTCACACACTTAATATTGTTTTGAAGAAAACATATTGGATCGGTGGGTTTGTGAAAGGTTCATTTTTATTCAGCAGCGTTTGAAATATACCTATAGCAAGCCCTAACTGTTACCTGTGTATTCAGATGTTTACTACTTATGTTACAATAAATTGCAAGATGTGTTCCTCTTGAGAACTTTTAATATATGCCTCCAAGTTCTGTATTAACATTGAACATGAATTTGGGTAACTTGATCAGCTGCTGTACCTTAGCTTGGCTATGCATATGCTACCATTCAACTGCACGTATTACATACATAACTAAGGGATGCAAAGGAAAAGACATTACTGACAATCTCAAGTATATCATGTTATGCAACTGTGTGAGACAGCGAAAAAAAAGAGTTAAGTTCCATGTTATATGGATGCTTAAATAACATTCAGTACCCTCCAGATTGTGATCTTGGCTGTGGAGTACCCACTACATATGCTTTCTCTACCCACCAGGAAAAAATATTGAGAAGTCACATTAACTTCATAGTAGAGGGAATGAGTGGGAAGGTGCAACTGTTTTTAACACACTTACACAAATCCAGTCTCATGTAATTGGACTTCCAACTTAGAAATCTGTTGATCACACACCTGTGAATTTAGAAAACCATAAAGCACACAAAAGTTTTCTCTACTCATTCCTCAGCTTTGCACAAAATTTTCTGTGTGTATAAACATGTGGATACTTACAGGCTAACTTGAAGATCATATTAAATATATATTCTATACCAACTGCTCTCTTTCTGAGCAGTATTTTATGCTCACTTGAGTACTGTATCCTTAATATACTGGGGCACACTTCATTGTAAATGCTAAGTCTGTCTTCATTTTTTAAAGAAAAAGTTGCTGATAACCTCTTGCTCTATTTTAAGCAGACTAATACAAGTAATACTGCATTATTACTGAAGAGACCTTTAACACGGACTAGACTTAATAGCAACATACCCACACACCTCTCCTCCTGTGACCACTACTGAGTTAGATGTATGGAATAACTGAACTGTAACTTATCTTTGCTCCAGAGAAAAAGCACATACAGTGACTATAGCTGCATGTAGACACTCAGGAATTCATGCAGCCCACTTAAAATACAGATGACATCAAGGACAGTAACAGAAAAACTATGGAACAAGGACATAACTCACTGCCTTTTCATAGCATAAAACTGTTGGTGTCTGAAGTAGAGATAAGGAGTCTGTAAAATGTCAATTTTTCTAGTTAAAATATGTTGGTCGGAATGATATAGAGCTGCTGTGCACACCAGGAGCAAGGGTTGTATTGCACACTAACATTAGCACTGCTGGGAATGGTGGATGTTGGAGTTTCTTGTTCATTTTGTAATGTTGACAATAGGCCTTGTGAGGATTTTTATTACAAAACCATCCATGGATGTATAATAAATGAATCTTTGAAAGACTAGATCTTTTTTTTCTTCCATTTTAGGCTAGGAGGAGAAGGATTTTTTTATTTTTTTATTTTTTTAATCAAGCTGAGTCAAACTGGTAGCCATAACATGAGCATCACAATCTGCATTCCCTTTTAAGAGATAAAATTTTGTATCCATATATCTGCAGATGAGCAAGATGGCACCCTCGTCATATAATAATCCTTTTGCATACCCTACTTTGTATCTATTCATGGAGCTGCACAGACATCACCGGCTAGAGAATGGCTGGCGTTAAAAGTGGGGTTATCTGTGAGATACTGAATGCCTCATTCTTCGGAGCGTGGGATTAGCTGGGATGCACAGTATAGCAGCTAAGTATAGTCACTATTAGGAGCATGCACCAGATGGTACCGCTCTGTATAAATACTTCCTATCATTGCAGCTGTAGGTTTTCTTGCTGTTACATTTTTGTCTGGTGTATAATCGTACCCCAAAATATACTGGCCTATGCGCCACTCCAGCACCAGTGAGCTCATCTGAGAACAATGCTTGCAGACCCAGCCAGACAGTGTTTGCAACCTGCCCACTAATGAGGGAAGCACTGCAGACCCAGACACTTGTTCAACACAACACAAACATCCTCCCCAGTTTTCCCTTCCGTTGTGGTTAGGCATTCTTAATTCCCTGCAGCATCTCCTTTGCTCTGTCTTGATGGTTTTTGAGCTACTAATTTCTTGTGCCAGGAGGATGTTTTAATTAAACAATTAAAACTGTGGCAAGTGAATGAAGGATGTTAAGGAAAAGGTATGTCTTCAAGGACAAAGAAGAAAGCAATGAAAGTATATTAGAAATTTTAGAGGTGTGTCATTAAATGGACATGACAAGAATGCCAGAAGTGATAGAGAAAAAAACAGATTCAGCTCTGGATTTGGTAAGAGGCAGAATAAGGGACACTTATTAGAGGGCAAAGTCCTCTCCAGTCCATAAATAATCAAAGATGATGTTAAACAACATCTATCTGGAAGAAGGGCGGCAGGCCTAGATAAGCCACAAAGCAGCTGGCTCTGGTGTTAATTTTCAGTAAACCCTGGCATGCTTGGCTAGTTCTCAATGACTGACATAATAGCATACATACAGCTAGTCAGCAATTACTCACTAAGAGGTCAAGTTGGTGCTATAGATGGAAAATTTCCATTTATTTGACTTTAAATTTCGGTACTATTTCAACAGAATTCAGGCAGAGCCAAGGCAGACCCAAGTGGAAAACTGCCTGGTTTTCCATTAACATGCCTAGCAAAGTGCTCCCAGGGACTACAGCTCCTGGCCTCCATCTCCCCTGGCAGCTAGTTCCTCTGTGAGGAGAACCACCTAATAGGCCCAGCCCACTGACACCCAGCCCAGGCAGTCCATGTGTTTTGTTTGGAGATCCAGGGTGAGCTTGAGGCCACAGAGTTCCTCCTTTGGAGCCTGACCTTAGCGCTGTGGTAGCAATCCTGTCAGTATTTCCACAGTATATTGTGCTGTCCAGTAGAATCCTCAGAAAAACAAAACAAAGCAAAACAAAACAAAACCAACCCTGTAGAATGCTTTAGTTAATTAAATCATCACTTACTGCAAACAATTAAAAGCTTGAGCTGAACCTGGAATGATAAATACTGTTTTTAGAAGAGCATGGAAGATATTAAGCTGGAAGGGATCTAAAATAACCTCCTATTCCACACCTGGGTTAGATAACAGTCTTAGGTTATTGTTTGCAGGCAACAACGCTGGGTCCAGATGCTCATTTCAGACATTTAGTAAAAACCACGAAAAAAATTTAAAGATCACTGTGCTAACTGGTCTCACAACCACTAAAGCCAGTGAAGAGCTACTGTTTCTAGCTATGTGGTTGTTGTGGTTCAAGGGTTAACAAACTGAATGGGAGGTACAGACTAACCCCAGGATCCTGAGGGCTCAGAGGGCAGCTATTATTCCCTCCCCTTCCCTGCAACACTCCATAAAGCAAGGAGACAATAAGTTTGGGGAGCTTTTTCTTCCTTGGCTCTGCTGCTGTCACAGCATCTCAGCAGGGCTGGGCCTGACTCCACGTGTGCCACACAATCCATCACCATGTGAGGTCAGGTTTTATATATTGTTTTATAGCCCTCTCCCCTTAACATTCCTTTTTCTTTCTTTTTCTTCCACCCCACCCCCAGTTTTGCTCCTGTTTTGCATTAAATTTATAGTCTTAACTTCCAGTTTTGGGTAAGGCTTTTTTTTTCCTTATTCCCCTTTTTATTCTCTCCTGGGATAGATGGAGAAGGGTGCTAATCCTTCTCTGTGTTTCATGGCCTTGTCCTGAGACTTAAACAGGGACAGTGGGAGGCTCATACCTCAGTACCCTCTGGACCCCGAGGTGCTGGGAGGCATTTGCAGTGCTGCACAGCTGACACCTTCAGCAGCAAGTTCTGTCATGTGGTGCCTAAGCTGCCCTGGCCACCTGGTGAGCCAAGTTCTAAATCCAATGCATCATATGATCATAAATAGCTTTGGAAATTAATACACTGCCCTAATTTTGCTACATAAAATGAGATGGAGATCTTGTTCTGTTACTAACAATGACACAGAAGGTGTTTATTACCTAGCAGAAGTAAAACTAAACATAAAAGTACACTCAGATGGCCACAGCTCTCCAGGACACTTTGAAGTGGATGTTTCAAGTTCCACATGCTCAAATGGAAAATGTTCACAACATTCATTCACCTTTACAGGCAGCACATGCCTCTCCTGGCATACTTATCTTAAGGTTTAGGAAAGTTACCCTGTCCTCAGTAAGAGATTGTCTACACATAAATTATTACCTAGCTATTTACTCCCAAAAGAAAGGTCCATACCTCCTCTTGGGGGAAGACTGCCAGTGACAGGAAGTGAAGGCTGCATGCCATCATCATCAGCCTCCTTTTCCCTCTCTAACTGAGGTGAAGCATCTACATTTTGTGCCATAGAGCAGCCAACTTTTCCCACCCTTTTTTTTCTTATGTCTGGGTTTAGATTTACACAAGCAGCTCAAGCAATTGACCCACTTTCCAGATTGCCATGGTCAAACTAACCCAACAAACAGCTTCACGTGCATGAGTTAATACAAGTGCTTGCATGAAGACTTGATGCTACTCCTTTGAATGCCCACCTTTAAGTTGGTCCATCCTGAGCAAATTAGAAAGCTAGCACAAAACATTTCTGAACTTCTCTGGGAAGAAGCAGCTGTTGAGACAGACACCTTTTCACATACCCCACCTTTTTCACTGTTTCCTACAGGTCATTTGGAGGTCTCCCCTTGGCTTGCTACATCACCTCCTCGCCATTCAGAGGCACTTCAGCCTAATATATCACTAATGGACAGAAATAGGTGCCCTACTTAAGTCCTCAAACTCTTGCTGCAGGGGTTGGCAGCCACCTGTTTCTCTCATTCAGCTACAGAGCGATACAAGTTACATATAAATGCAACCTCCAGTGAACTGATATAAATCTTCTGATGGGGCCTGGGCTGTTTTAATACACCCCCTTGCTCTTAATAATTCTTTTGCACTCTATAGTTAATTTTATAAACCTCATGTAAAACACCATTCAGACCTTTTTTTAATCCAGCCTCAAAGAAAACAAACATTTGTATTACCCCTGTTTTTACACCTGCAAGTAACTGGGCAGACACAAACTGAATAGAAAATTATATTCCCCATTATTTTCTCCAGGAAATGTTATGTCAAACCCTCAGCTGTTCCAAGGAATGTGGTTCCTTATATTACTCATTAAGAGTCTGCAAGACATTGAATACTGCTGCTAACCTCACTCATAACGATCTGTGCAAACATCTGTGCAATGTGCAGCTAAAGCAAGAGTAGGCAATTAAAGCAACTATGCTCCTAGAAGCTATTGGGAAATCAAAGACAAGATTACTCAGAAGGCAAGTTTCCCTGGAATTGTTTCCAATGCCCAAGAACTCATAGTACTACATGAAATACATCAAACTACATCCAGTCTAACAGCATTGATGGTGAAGTGAGTCAGGCAACCTAGATGGGGGTAACTCATTTTCTTATATATGCTCTGCCAGAGCATATGAACAGATATTTTGGTTAAATGTGAATATTCTACCTGGCTTCAGTATAAAAAAAAGACAAGGAGAAGATCAATATTTCTGGGGGGAAAAAAAAGAAAAAAAAAAAAAAAAAGAGTATCACCAGCATCCTCTGGATGGGACCAAAACCATCTCCCTCCCATAGACACTGTGTCAGCAGAGGCAAAGGGCTCACATCCTTAAAGTCAGAATATGGGAGTATGCAGTTAATACCAGCTCAATCTGTGCTCCATCTGCTTTGAAGCACAACAGCTACCATGAGGGCTAGGTTACTTATTCAGTAGAGCAGAAGATTTGCTAAAACACTGGAGTGAACTACGTGCCAAAGTCCTTACCCAGCAAGTTCCAAACTCAGTACCAAATCAGAAAAAGATCTCACAACTGTGTGCATGTGTGAAAAAGTTTTTTTACAATATTTATTATAGTCTGATAGATTATTTTGATTGGTTATCATGATAAACACCAAGAAGCAAATTACTAGAACAATAAGAAAAGTCTCCTGCAGTCAAACTGTATTGTTTCCATGTCAAAGGAGACTTTTTCTGTTTGTTTCATTTCTGTTTTTTTCTGTTAACCATATGCCCTACAATCAGTGAATAATTTGAACTAAGCAATAAAAGATGAATCCCAGGAGAAGAGGGTCTGCAGGGCTTGCTGAGCATTGCTTTCTGTCACCATGGATCCAGACACAGCATTTTCTCTTTAATCAGCAACCAGTGACACAGGCAACTTTTTTGCCCCATTGGACACAAAAAAACCATGAGTTGCACAAGCAAGCATTTGAAACCAGGAGCAGGTGACCCAGAATGTCCAAGCCTAACCTGCCTGTCACAGAAGGCTGTGCTACATGCTCCAGTGTCAGGGGCAGCTCCCAGGAACAGCTTACTCTCTCTAGGAGCTCCAACTAGAAATTGCTCATTGTAGTCCAGATTCCCTTCCCAAAAGCCAGAAATAGCTTTCCTGCAAACCTACTTAGGGAGGAAAACAGCAAAGAACAGTGAAATTGAGAGAACTTCACAGTTTTTAAATGTTATTACTGAGTGACTGGAGAGGAGAGAGGAGACAGGCACTTTTAGCCTCTACAATACAATGTTCAGCACATGTGAAGAAGACTTGTGGTGCTCATGCTCCTAGTTTCCACATGCTGAGATTTCATCTGAGCACTAGAAACTGTTCCGTCATCTTCTTTGATTCTTATATTCCATCTACCTTCATCCTTTGATATTTGCTAGTGTCCACATTGGAGTCTATGCTGGTTACTGCAGCTAAACACTGTATTTTAGCATCTACTGTAAAAATCACCAGGGATTTTAAAAATCACTGCTTTTCTTTGTCCCATTAAGGAACAATGAAGAAAAACTTTTTTTATTTGCTCTGGTAAATTTAGCAGTACATTCATATTGATATTTAGCCATGTTGAAGGTGGCAAACAGAAGACAACATTCACCAGAATGCCAGATTCCACCACCCTACCCTCTCTTTGGATGTGAGATATGAAAACCTCTCCCTCTCCGTTGGAGTGCAGAAGGTGGAGAATTAGGAAAATACCCTTTTCCCCAGCATCTGCTTAAATATTGCCTGTGTGCTCTGCTCTCCTCATTCCTGAACACAAAAATACTTCACTCATGTTTCTTATGCAAGGAGATCACCTGGAGAGAGACAATGTGCAAATGCATTCACCAGAATGTTCGCTGCAAATTTGGGGAGACATGCAGTCTGTGATGGATAATACATAAACACATGTCGCTATAGCAATGCTCACACTAATATATATTTGCACAAAGGTCCAAGCCCTGAGGGACTCATTTGAGCCTTCATGAAGTTTCAGCTCTCCAATGAGAAAGCAGGCACAATCCCATGAGACAGAGATGGCCAACACAACATATACTGCGTGAATTACTGGTCACTTGGGGCTGAAACAAGTGATGGGAAATCATTTGTGAGAAAACCAGCATCTGACTGAAACCATCCAGAACAACTAAATAACAAATGTATTCATAAAAATCCAGGTCTTCCTATGATGATACACAGGAATCAGTAAATCTGGAGTTAACTGCTTGCCCTGAATAGTTAGATCACCTCTGCTAAGGTATGCAGACTTAATACACCATATATCTAGTACCAGCTGTCATGAAGTTACTCCAGTAAAAGCAAGTAGAAAAATTCACATGCACCCAAGACAAGTGGCAACCAAATCAGAATTAATATATTAAACATCTTCCTGAAATAATTTCCCTCCTTCTGTTTTAAGGATCCCCATATATTTTTTAATGGAAAAAAAATCATGCAAGCACAAATACAGGTTAACTCTAAGCATGTGCTTTATTCCACCGTGTCCATCAACCCTGTATAAAATATCAATTATAGCATAATCTTCTGGGCTTTTTTCTGGGGTGTCATTTATCTCTGATATTCATTAAATCAGGAACACAAAACATGACTTATCAAGCATGTAACATACTGAACAAAATGTGTAATATTTCTGACTTCTGAGTTAAAATCACCTTACATATACATTTACCCTGCACCTAGAGAATTGAGTTGAATGTCAAATGATATATTTGGATTCAGTTTCCACTGATTTACTGATAATATTAATGTGTTCTTTGAAAGCATTTGGCTCAATTACATCCAAAGTTCAAACAGATTTTAACCTCTGTGAAGTAAAATCCCAATCAGAAACCAAAAATTTATAGCAGTAGTAGTAGCTGAAATTTTGCCCCATCTTCAGAAAGTATGTTTGGCAGCTGCCCTCTGTCATATCTGTCCATGAAAGGATGGGCAGAAGAAAGAAAAGGGTGCAACTTAGCAGAAAACTCATGAGATTTATATAGTATAAGGTATTGTATTTTGCATTTTCTTTTTCAGTGTCTTTCATTACACTGATGAGCCTCGGCCTAGAACAATGTCATTTTGAAGACAACCAGCCTACGTGGGTGGCTATTTTAAACATTGTTGGACAAAGCTACATATCACAGAGGTCACAGGGTTGGAGGAAGCTGTAGCCATGTGCACAGTGTATTGTTGACACAAGACGTGATGTCTTTGTTTATTAGGCACTGATTAGATCTTTTTTGTGTGTGTTAAATGCTTTCCTAATTGGCACTGCTCACCTCTATGCCTCCACGTGAACTGTTTTGCTGTTAGCCAAAGGAATCAGAAACAGACAGAAATTTGCTCCGACTGGTGCCTGTGAACAATCCCACTGGCACATCTGCTTGGAGGAAGTATCCAGACACATACCTTTGATGAGAGTTTTCTGCATTAGCAAAAAAATATAAACTGCTAATGGTTAGACATTAAATCCTTACATGAGTGAGGAGAGAAGTGAACCCAACCATAGCAGGCATGGCTGCTTGCCAGCTGTTTGGATCACCCACTCCAGCACTGCACCCAGTAGTGCCCAAACATCCTTCCCAGAGCTCACTAGAGTGGCTTGAACCCAGCAGGCTGATTGTGCTCTGAAACTATGGACAAGAGGTCACAAGTCCTTTCCAGTGGTTCTGCTGCAGGGAGTGCATTTCCAGCAAAGGGCAATAACATCACAGAGGGCAAGTGATATTTCAAATCCTAAAGCCCTTTCTCTGGTGTCTGCATGCCTGTCCATCATCATATGCAGGGTCACTGAATAACCTTTAACTTTCAGGTTATAAGTAAAGTCGACACTAAAACAAATCGACTGATACCTGTTCTCTGAACTAATCTGTCTACTGTAACCAACAAAACTGCTTCTGGTGCATTTGATTCTCTGTATAAGGAAAGAAAATCTCTCTCTGACATTTCTGGCAATGCCAAACAGCTTCGCACTCAGCAACAAACAATGTGCACAAGAGAAATGAGCGTTTTGGAACAATCTCCATATTTCTGTTTCCTGATTGCTCATGCCTGTGAGTATAACAAGTTCCTGAGTTCCTGCAGAGCATGACATACTAATCCTCACAGCTACCACAAACAAGCTGAGGAGGAATTTCTGCCATACCCACTCCTGTTCCTTAAAGCATCACCTCCAAACTGATTGAATAAGAGTCTGGTATGGTGACAGAGCATACAGAGTCACTGCTGCTCTATGCCACCTTGCAGAGGTGGGCAGTGGATGCTGTCTGTCCAACCCTTTTGACACGTGTTTTGAGGAAGATGCCATGAGCTGCTGCATCCAGGATAATTCCCCACAATTCCTGAGGCAGTCAGCAGAAGTGAGGTGGCAGAAATGAAGCCGACATCAAAATGACAAATTTCCCACAATAGCTGCTGGAAGGGAAAAACAAAGAAAAAAAGAAACCAAAAACCAACATATGCACAGGAAAACACACACACACAAAAATAACCAAACAACACCACACAAAAAAACCCAACAACAAACTTTAGGTGGGATTTATAGGTAGGAAAAAAAAAAGTGATAGTCCATAAATTCAATATTTCCATCAGTATAGTTTTAATTACTGCTGCCATGAGTAGGAAGAAAGATAACAGAGCATGAAGGAATCACATTCAAGTGCACTAAAACCCTGTCTTTGCCTTCACTGGAAAAAGGGAAGCACTGAATCAGCTGGAAAAACAGTGCTGCAAACAGCACTGCAATGCCAAAGAATCCAGGTTAAGCTCTCATCTCAGTAACCATAATACTGGGAGAAATTACTCAAAACCAATTCAGGATCATCTCCTTTGTCCCACAGGGGAGAGGAATCACTCAGGCATTGCTGAGACCTTACATGAGCTTCATGCTAAGGTTAGTTTGGAGGGTATACTAATAGCCATGGAGATGGGGCTGCACAAGAGGTCCCTGAGCAGTTCACCACTTGAACTCAAGGGCACCAGGACAGTGCTGCAGTCTGTGCTGCTGGGTCTTGCACTAATACCAGTGCCTGAAAAGCTGAAGCTGCATAAGGTGCAGTCATTCTGTGAAGCAGAGTGGCTCTGCATCCAGGCTTAACCTCAGCAGAACCACCCATTCAGTCTGCTCTCCATTACCAGCCAGCAGATCATCTCCCCTGCAGATAACACCTCCCTGAGATAGAAATGCCAAAGCTGGCTCTACTCAGGACAGCATGGCTAAAGATATGCTAGCACAGAAGATGCATCTGAGCAGTACCTTATAGCTCATGGCCACACAGACATATTTGCTTCCACTCCCAAATGAGAAGGCTGTGTTCATGTGGCCTTCGGCACATGCTCTCCAAACTGTCCCTGTCCACCCTGGTCTGCAGGAGAGTTAATTGGAGAAAATCGTACCAAGGAGTGTGTGAAAAATTAAGGGCCAATGTAATATTTTTAGTGTTGCTAAGGTACCCAAATAAGGTTCATTTAGGTACCTTAAAGCACAGCTCCTCTGCTGCTGAGCCAGCTGGAAGTAGCACATTCACAGCCCCAGAGAACAGCACCCAGGAGCTGGTAAACAAGGAGCTGGCTCTACCTACACATCTGGGTCCCTCCTGCTGCCTGCACCAGGGACTCAGGACCAATGCTTCTGGTACCACTTGAGCTGGCTTCCAGCACCCACACAACAGCACACATGAGCTGGGAAGCCTCCCTGAATGAGTGCACCTTGAAACATGATGAAGAAATTCAAGCTGGCTTTATGCAAAGCCACCTTGCAAAGCCATAGTACCTGTATTACTGAGGCCTTCCAGTCCAACTTTCCCTTGGAAAACAGAAAACTGACAGGATATAACAGCAGTAAGTAAAGAAGCAAAAGCTTAAGCTACAGGCTGCCATCCAGGAAAGTACTTATAATAGCATAAGCAAAAGTTTATTTTGCACTTTTAGCTTCCTTTGCAGGACTTTGTTTGGTACAGTTTTTTTTTGTCCTTCACATGCATGTCAAACGGTGTAGGATCTGATCCTGAAGCTTCTATTCATTCACTTATTTTGAGTCTCTGCTCCTGCAAGAAAGTGTGGTGTACATGCACCTGCAGGACTAAGATCTAAGTGACCATTTCCATCTCCTTTTCTGTATAACATCCATCATCTCTTTGTACTTTTCCCTTATTTCCCTGGCCAACCCTTTCAAAGCCAAAGGAAATGAAACAATACTTCCCTCTACTGGAAGACCCAGGAATTCTAGAAATTAATGTGAAGTGTTAAATTTTTCTGAGATACTTTTGCTAGGTTGAGAAGACAGACCACAGCAGCAGAGGATGAAGCAGAGGGGAGTTAGAATTTTTTCATTTGATTCTTAGCCCTGCATTAAAGCATTGGGGAGCTCCTATATAACTCAGTCTTTTTCCGTCAGGTTGCAGTCAGTGTGTCATGGTTAGTATTTTAATTATTGATGCACTTCTGAAAACCTTCATGCCACTCAGACTCTATGCTGAGATTTTTTTAAGTCTCACTGTGCATGCAATTTTCCAAATCTGTTGCATGGTTATTAGGCCGATTTTCTAAAGCTGCAATTACATGGCTTATTCCAGGACTCCAATGAGAGTTTTGGGAAAAAAAGTCAACCACCGCTAATGAACATCTTTGAAACTCCCGTTGGGGATGTGAATCAATGGGGAGCCAGGGGAAGGCTCCAGGGCACATGGAAAATTTCACTTGTGGCTTATAGATCTTGTTGAGTAGGCTGCTCCACAAGGCTGGAAAGGGTGATTCCCACTGGAGTCATGGGAGCCCTGAGATTTCCAGCTTTTTTTATAAATCAGGATCATGCAAAGCAAGGTCAAGCACCAGCTGTCCCATTTCTGATTTCCAGGCATCATCTACTGGCAGCTGTCCATAAGCTTTTCTATAGATAGATTTCTACTGATTGTGGAGGCCACAGTGAAATTTGATAATACAGGAAATTTATACTGAGTAATTCCCCGATACCTCTGTTCCCAGTTTTGTCTTTGTCAGATTGCCTCCCAGTCTCTCAAGGGGTTCTGCACAATAATTACAGTAACTTCCATACCTTCTGATAACTCATAACTTACTTCTATAATCAGTTAGGCCCACAAAATTAAGTCTGGTCAACGGGCTTAACATCTACAAATATATCTTCATGCGAAATCCAAAGTGTTCTGAATTGCTCTTTAACTGATGAAGTATTGGTATCTAACACCTCTTTAACCGATGAGGTAACAGATGAGGTGTTTCAGCCACTAGTAAATGTTACCATTTCTGGGCTGAAACAAAAAACAAAATGACAGGCAGGGAAACAACCACCAAAAAAAAAAAAAAAAAAAATAAAAAAAACAATTCTTCAACGGTACGACCCTGAGCCCACCTTTGGCATGCATCCAGCTCTTACTGAAGGAAAAAGTTAAACACTTCCGT